>JFHB01000093.1:0-111758 GCA_000729835.1 Atkinsonella hypoxylon
TATAAAAGAAGGTATTAATTATTATTAATTATAGCTCTTAAATCTATAATAATTATTTAGTTATATCTTTTAGTAAAACTATTAGATTTATATTAATATAAAGGAGATTTTTTATATAAAATACTATATTTAAATAAAAAAGTTAGATATAATTTAATTATTATACTTACTACTATTATTAATTATAAAAAGTTTTAGTTTTACTTTAAACTAAGTTTTAATTATAATAAAGAATTTCTTAGTAGTTACTAAAACTTATTTCTTAGATTAAATAAAGTATACTTAAAAGTATTAATAATAGTTATTAATAAACATTAAAAAGTATTAAGAACTGTGAAAAATAAGCTACCCTGTATAGCCTATTTTTATGCCTACTAGTTGCTCTATCACGTGACTCTTATTAGGTCTTGTTACGTTGATTTTTGGTAGAGATATCGCTGTTACTAGATGCAAAACATCTAGAATCAACTAAGGCAAAGTTGCCTAACCTATAGTTAACTTTAACTGCGATTTTCTCTACAACTAGCAATAGTAGAAATTTAAGAAGTATACTATTTAAAAGCTAAGAATTAGGGCTATCTAATAGTATAATTGTTAGATAGAGTTGCTTATAAGGGTTGCTTATTATTAGTAGAATTTATTAAATTGTGCACATAGGCGTCTCATTTGTATAGCTATAAGTTAATTTTTTTGTTTTTATATAGTAAATCTTTTTGCGGAAATTATAAAGTAGCCTATAAGCCCCTTCTAGCAACTATAGCCCACTAATATAGTTAGAGGGTCTATAAGGGACTAGAAAGATTCAAGATCTTACCCTTACTATTCGTTACAGCGCTCTTAATATAAAGATACCACTATTACAGTTATCTGTTGCTTCTACGTGATCTATACTATACACTACAGCTTAATTTAGGCCGCTGCTGCTTCTACTACATAATAATTGCTAGGAGCAATTATAGGTGCTAAATCTAAGAGACCACTACCCTCTTAGATATCTAGTCCTGTAATCCCTATTATTTTCAATAGGTTATAAGCCCAGAAGACCTATCTGCAAGCTGTTAGCCCGCTGAAAATCTACTATTGTGTACTATATTACCCACTAGAAGCTATATTAAGACCTACGCTAGCAGCTATTGCTGCTATTAGTAGCTTGCTAGAAGCTATTAATACCTGCTGCATATACATTGCTAGCTACTATACTGGTGTTTTTATTCTGCCCACCCTATGCCTTCTGCACTCTATGCACCCTATATATATACACTTTTAAAGCTATTCTTAATAGCTAGGTTCTATTGTTGCGCAACATTAAAATATACACATCTGCACACATTACATTTGCACTGTGAATCGTTTTATTAGGCACTGCCTAATTAATTATTTCTATTAAGAAATAAGCTTAGCGCTGCACTGCATCGCTTGTTGTTGTTGTTATATTGTGCACCCTGTGCACCCTTATCAGTAGCTATACTACAATTTGTAGTGCACGCCTAACAGCTCTTGTTGCAGATATTCCTGTGTTTTCGGTTGCAGAATTAATTTGTGTAGTAATCCTACTAGTTAGGATTTTGAAGTAGGAATTAGCTAGATATCCCTAAATTAGCTGTGCCTAGGTCTCCACTAATTTGTTGGAACCTAATTAGAGAAGAATCTCCTAAATTTTTTAGCTAAAAATAGCTAGAACCTATGTTTTATGCCCCTTGCGACTGCTTATCAATCTAGTCTGCTATACAAATTGTATGTGCATATAGATCGCGATATAACGCAGCCTTTAGAGCCCGTTATACCTATTACAAAAGAAATTGGAGAAAAATCTTAGTATAATTTCTAAAGATATAGGGCACTTCTAGGCCTATAATAGAGCAATCTATTGATATCTAGTAGAGGTTATTACTGTTATTTACTACCTTTTCCACTGTAATTTAAGCTATAATTAGCTATAAACAGCGTTAAATTAGCTATTAAAATCCTTTAAAATAGCACCAAAAGGAACAGGCAAGGGAAAGAGTATAAGCCCTAAACGGGGTAGTAGTTCTAGTACACTAGCTAATCCAGCTGCTGCTACTAGCTTTCCTAGTCCAGCAAGGTCCCCCCCTTAGCCAGTAGATTCCTCTTCTAATGAAGAAGATTATACAGCTAAGAAGGCTCTAAAAGAAGCTAGATTAGCTTCTAAAAGAGTAGTGTAAGTCTATAATATACAAGCTGACCTAAAAGCTTAAATAGATAAGCAACAAGAGACCCTAAATAGATTCATTAGGCATAGTGAAGCAAAACAAAGCCAAAATAAAGGTAATATAGCTGATTTACTAAGTAAATTAGATACTATAATTACATCTATAGGTAATCTCTCTATAGGGTCTCCTAAAGCAGATCCTGTTACTTCTAGGACTTCTAAAGTCTCTTTTAAAGCCCCTAAACCTTCTAGTTCTAATAGTGCTACTTTTCTGCCTACTTTTAATGAAGGCACTATAAAAGAGCTAAATAAGAAGGTCCACTTGATTCTAGAGGCTGCTAAGCTAAAAGGCCCTAAAAACTTTAAACAGTAGAAGCAAGCTTTAACTATTTAATTTAGGGCCCTAGGATTCCCTTAATTTATTAATAATCCTAGTATAGCTAGTACGTTAGTAGATTTAGAGCAAGCTATTATCCTTATAATTATAAGAGATAGTTGCTAATCTAGACCTTAAGCTGCTATAAGCTGGCATAAGTCCCCTGTAGATGCCTATAACGTTCTAGTTAGGCAGTATTTATAGAGTGCTGAAATACAATGTAGTACACTATATGCTAGTTATTACAACTTATTGTTTTCGAACTATAAGGGATCTTTAGAGGCCTTTAATGCTAAATTTAATAATTTACTAGCTAGATTACAGCTCTATAGTGTAGCTATTAATCCTATTAACTAGGTAAATTATTATATTAATGCTTTAAAGAAGACCTTCCCTAGCTAGGCTAAAAGGCAGCGATATTCTATTAGAGCTGCTAGAGCACAAGGTCTATCTGTAAAAATGCTGAATTTACAGTTCCTTATAGCTAACTTATTAGAAGAACAAAGAAATAAAAGCTCCTCTATATGTAAGGCTCTTAGTTATAAAGCTTCTAATTCTAATGGTTCTAATAATAATAAAGCTAACTAAGGAAAGAATCCTCCTAATCAGAAGAAGAATTCCGATTCTAATTCTAACAATTCTAATGCCTCTAAAGATATAGATAAAGCCTCTAAGAATAAGAAGAAGTAGAAGAGCCAAAGAAGAAGTAATAAAAATTCTGGGAATAAGGATGGAGAAGCTGCCTTTGCTATAGGTTGTTATAACCTATCTACTAGCAACTAGGATACTATAGAATCTAATGATTCTAGCAGTTCTAGTAGTGATAATTCTTACGATTTAGATACAGAATCTACTACTAGTTGTTACGGGATAATCATACAGACCCGCAGGTCACTAGTGCACGTAACCGCAATTATGTATAAGTAGTTAGAAGCAACACTTAGGTAGTTAGATTGAACAATTAACTATTATTTACTAGAATACTATTACTAGATACTCCCTACAGTAACTCTTACAACTTCTCTTATAAATCTTTATATAACTTATTAAATCTAATAACCTATTGTTACTTCTAACAAACCTATATTAAATTCTACTATAATAAGTAGTAGTAATTACTTCTAATTGTTGCTAACCCTCCTTAAGCTTAAAAAGCTAAAATTGTAATATTTAAGATAAAGTAACTTTAGAAGAAGCTTAGTAGAAAGAACTATATTCCTTTTACTAATAAAGAACTTAAAACTATATACTAATTCTATAAATTTTACTGCTAAAATCTAGATTTCTAGATTTAAAAAAGGGATTTTATACCTTAAAAGAAAAGAAGCTTACTACTTTATCTTACTTACTATAAATTTGTTAATAAACAGCTTAAATTATATAACTAACTTAAGCTAGTAGAACTACCTTCTTACTAGAATACTATTAACGCTTCTATAGTACAGTAAGTGTAAAGGTAGATTAATAGAATTATTAATAAGGCTAAATTTACTAAACTTCTTATAGATTTACTAATAGTAATACTAAAAGGAAAAGCTAAGGCTAGATTATCTAGATCTAATAGCTTAGGAGACACTATCTATAAAGCTAGTGCTAGTTCTACCTAGAATATTAAAGGAAAGTAAGTATAAAGATCTAGATTTACACTACTTACTAAGGACCTAGATCTATTAAATACACCTTAAACTACTAAAAAGAACTTATTAATTAAAGAACTAGCTAAAATCTTACTACTTTTATAGGTTTACTAAAGGTTTTATACTCTTAAGCTAAAGTATAAAGTAAAGAAAGTAGTAGATTTACTTAAAAAAGAGAACCTCTTACTAAAATAGCTTATAGGTTTTTCTATAGAAATTAGTAGGTAAATTAGTAGAATTAAGGGAGAATTAATTAATAAAATTAGTAGATTATAGAGAGAATTAAATAATAAAATTGCTGCTCTTTAAGTAAAGCAACAATACTTAGCCTAAAAGATAGAGACTATACCTAAGCCTTAGAATAAATACAATAGATAATACTATACCTAATAAGGCTTTTAGCTTAAGGATTATAGATAAAGAGCTTTTAATTCTTACTTACTCTTAAAAGATAACTAAAACTAGAAGTAAGGTTAAAAGCAACCTCTAGATAAAGGAAACTATATAATATAGAGATACTTTAAATACTTTAGTACTTTTCTAAAAGAATAAAAGCTACTATAATTTCTAAAGAATCTATTAGAGTAATATTATAATAGTAAGGCTAAGAAGAGCTAAAATACTAAAAAAGACTAGGATTAAGTATTTAGTAACTTTAAATATTAGTATATAAATTAATAAGCACTATACTATATTAGAAACAATAATCTCTAGCTAAATCTAGTAGATAAAAGGCTAGATCTATATTAAAAATAAAATAACTAAAGTAATATATAGTTTTAAACCTTTAAGGAATAAATAGATTCTATATAGAAGATTACTAATATTAGTTACTTTAAACTCTTTAATAATAGAAATATCTATAAGCTAATTTTATATAAAGAAAAGTATACTATTTTCTATAATATAGAGCTATAGATCTAAGCTGTTAAAGACTACTATAGCTATAGTGCAATTAACGCCTAAGAAGCTATTTATATTAAGCTTTAAACTCTCTTTAAAGAGAATACATTAATATAGTATAAGTAGCATCTAGATTACTATAAAAAAACAGCTATTTTTAGCAGTTTAAACTCTATTTATACTGCTATTTATAAAGAATTTAGTATATAGATCTAGAATGCAATAATATAGCTAGATTTAGCTAAGTTTATAGAGCAAAATATAATTAAAGAAAAATTATTTAGGGAATTTACCTTTAGAGTATTTTAATATATCTATATAAATAGTAAAACTATTAATCTTTAGCTTCTTTTAAGACTTTATTATAAGCTATACTTAGAATTATAATAGCTATACTTAATTTTAATAGTAAAAGACCTAAGATCTATATATATTACTATAGTAAATAATAAGGTTAAGGATCTATAAGAATACCTTAAGGATTTAAAAAAACAATAAAAGTTAGAAGACTATAAGGAAGGTATTAATACTTACTATACTTAAAGTAAATTTAATAGTAAGAACTTTAAAAACAATAAAGCAGCTTAAGGTAACTAAGCTAACTAGAATAAAAGTAATAGTTAATTTTAGTTCTAACCTCTATTCTATAAAAATTATAGAAATAATTATACTTAATACCTACTATAAAACTAAGGGAATTAGCTACTAAAAGAGTAGTAACTTTAGCCTTAGTAGAACTAGAATTTAGAGGCTAGCTAGAATTATTAGCTAGAGCTATAGTATCTTTAGCAGCTTTAACGTTTTTAATAATAGAGCTTACTATAGAATAATAAGGAATATATCTATATAATAACATTTAAAGATAAATCTAACTAAAAAGACTATAAAAAGTACCTTAAAAGCTATAAATACTAGCTAATAGAAGAAGAAGAAATAGTTAATACTAAGAAACTACTAATTAGCCTAAAATCTAACTTTATTAAAACCTATTTTACTAAAAGTAAAGAAAAGTAAAAGAAAAAGGTTTAAATAAAGGTAGACTAAAAGGATTTATAGGGAATCTAAATAGAGTAAGTAGTTAAAGCAGTTATAAGGCTATAGCTTATTAAATCTAGTATTTTAAAGTTAAATTTCTTTCTAAAGATTCCTATTTAATTCTATAATAAGGGACTATTACATTAGATCTACCTAAATACTAGAACCTCTTTAGTGCTAGTTAATAAAGTATAGTTAACTTAGTTTAGTTAGAATATAAAATAGGCAAAAATAGAGCTAAAACTAGTTACTAAAGTGCAATTATTCTTCTATATCTCTAAAATAGCTACATTTAACTTCTATATCCCTAGATCTATATATAGCGTGCCTATAACTAGCTATTTTATAGTTATAGCTAATATAATAAGTAACCTAGAACTAAAGCTCTTTTTAGGTTTAACCTTTCTCTATAATTATAGTGTTAAAATTAATTTTATCTGCCTTAAGGCTACTATTAGGTCTATTTATAATATAGTTGTAGAAATAGGTATTTTCTAGCTAATTTTAAAGATTCTATATTAGAATATAACAGTAGTATAAGCTATAATAATTCCACTAAAATTGTAGAAGTATATTCTAGTTAAATAGAAGGAGGTACTAGCTAATAAAAAGGCTACTGCTTACTATATATACTTAAAATCTAACCTTATCCTAGATATATTGCTTAGTATAACTAACTAGAAATAAATAGTAACCTATAACTATTTAGATAAATTTATTATAATCTAGAAAAATTAAAAGGTTGCTTATCTTTAGTATAATAAAGAGCTTAAGGCTAACTATATAATTATAAACCTATTTAATTTATATATATATTTTTCTAAGGATATTGCACCTAATAATAGTCTATTGCCTGCAGAAGATTATAAGATATAGAAAGAAGGTAATAGTAGTAGATTTAACCCTAAGAAAGTTAATAATAGTATCTCTATATATAGAATCTTTTATCCTAAGGATATACTATATATCTACAATAAATATAAGGTTAAGGTAGAAAACTTAAACTTAAATATTACAGCTAAACTTATTAACTTAATAAATAAATATAATATTTATTATAATAGAGGTATTATTTCTATACCTAAAGACTAGTATATAAGAGTAAATCTAGTAGATAGATAGTAGAAGCAGCTAAAACCTATTTAAATCTACCTACTAGGAGCTAAAGATAAAGCTAAATTAGATAAGGTTTACAATAAGCTATATTTAAGTAGAAAGATATTATATTTAGACAACTTAGTAGCTATAGCCTACTTAGCCTTTATAGTGTAAATTAAAACCTTAACAGAAAGAAAAGAATAAGTTATAGTTAATATAAGGCTGCTTAATAGTATAGTAATACTAGATATATACTCTTTACTAGATTAATTAAATATTATAGTAGATATATATAGTAAGAAGATATTTTTACTCTTTAATATATTAGGGTTTTTTTACTAGCTTTCTGTAAGATAAAAGCACTAATCTTATATAGTAGTAATATTAAAATAAGGATTAAAAGCATTAAATATAGCGCTTATAGGCTTTAAGAATATATTAGCTTTTACTTAATAGTATATAAACTAATTATTTTAAAAGCATTAGTATTTTATATAAATCTATATTAACAACATTATTGTATTCTCTAACTCTACTAAAGACTACCTTATATACCTTAATATAGTCTTATTAATCCTAGAGAAAAATAAGTTAATAATAGCTATAAAGAAGTTATTTATAGGTTACTTAGCTATTTAGCTATTAGGTTTTATTATTAATAGCAATAGAATTACTAATATAAATAATAGGCTAAAAGCTTTTTAAAAACTTAAGTTTCTAGTAAATCTTATAAATCTAAAGACCTTTATTAGTATAGCTAGCTTTTTATAGAAGAGTATTCTGTAGTTTAATATATAAATTCGCTTACTATAGAAATAAAAGACTACCTTACTGTAAAAGCTTTATAAGAAAAGCTTAGCTAATAGTTTACTAAAACTAATACACTAAAAGAAAGCTTAAGAAGTAATATTTTCACTAAAACCTAAGGAAAAGAAAGCATTCTAAGAGGTAAAGGTATACCTTAATAAAAATACTATTCTATAGCACTATAACTCTAGTAAGTATTTATTCTTTAAAGTTAACGCTTATAAAGAAGGATTTAGGCTCTTTATCTTCTAGCTTATAGGCAAATAGAACAGTTATAGTATATCTAGTAAAGACATTAAAAATAATTAGCTTTAACTAATCCTCTTCCTCTTAAGATACACTTTTAACCTAGAGAAACGCTATAGATTAACTAAGGCAGAGGTAGCTATAATTGTATAGAGTATCTAAAAGCTATAGAAAATAGTTTAATCTAACTGCTATACTGTTAATATTATTACAGACCACTTACTAGCGAAAGGGATTATTAAATACACCTTACTTACTACAATAGATCTAGATAAGGCTAACTGTAATAGACTGACCTAGGAGCTGCTGCTAACTAGCGTCTATAATAAGAACTATAATTATAGGGAGGAAAGGAGGAAGAGAGAAGGAACCGGAAGCCTCCCTATGCCCCTGTACTATATATTTAGGGGTGGGTCTATCCCCTTAGGAGCCCCTTTTAGTATATGCTCTATAGCTAAGGTCCTCTCTCTAGGGCTTAATAAAGCCTAGCTAACCCCTAAACAAATACAGCTCGCTTCTATCCCTTTACCTATATAGATCTCTGTCCCTCTCCTGCTATTCTCTCTCTACTAAAAGACCTAAGCCTAAGGCTTAAGTCTATAATATACCCTCCTTCTCCTCTTAGGCCCTATAACAATCCCTTTTGTTGTGTGTAGTAGGTGCTACAGATAGCAGCTAACACCCTATCCGCTCCCCCTTTACATTTCCCCTGTTGTCCACTTGTGAAAAAATAGGAGTATAACGTCTGCGCCTAGGTGCTTCGCTCCAGCTACCCTATTGCTGCACTAACGCAACAATTGTTAGTTGCGTGTGACCTATCCGTATGTAAGGGGTGTTGTTAAGGGTGTAGGGCGCAAACAGTTGTTGTTAGTGTTATTCTCTTAGCGCACAATAAACTAACGGCCAGTAGGGCGCAAACAGTTGTTGTTGTTGTTATCCCTTTAGCGCGCAATAAACTAGCAGCTAGCTCTTAGCTGTTTTTAATATAAAAATAAATAATTCCTTTTCTCTCTCCTTTACCTTTTCCTTTCTCCTTTATATTATATTTTACCTCTATATTATAAACAAACAATTCTATTGTTACTTCCTAAAATGCCTCCTTACGCTATATAGCTACTGCTGCTTCTTTTAACGTAAAAGAACCCCCTTCTATTGCCTCTAAACAGAATTTATCTAACTATAAGTAGCTAGCTAATTAGAACTGCAAAATGTTATCTTACTAGCCTAGAGTACACTGCCCCTTTATCTATATATAGCTTATTCCTTTACTAACCTAGAATGTATTTAGAACTTTAACAGCTATATTACTAGCGCTAGCGCCCTTACTGCCCCTACTCTAATAGCACTAATAGTCCCTTATTGCTGCTATATTTACAGTTTCTTTATATAAGGGAACTTAAACAATTTAGAGCTATTTAACAGCAATATCCTTAAGGATATTTATATACTATATTGCAACAACCTTTACAAAAAGAGCTTATATAACTGTTATTCTAGCTAAAAGAGAGAATACTAACTATATATATAGAGGTATAGAGGCTGTATCTAGAATCTAAGCCTCTTTACTAAGCATTCTTACCTATAGTATTACTTTACTAAAATATAGGAACTTACTAACTAAGGTTTTATAGTTAAGTTTACATTAATTCTCTCTTACTCTAACTAGCTTACTTACTAAACTATTCTTACTTATAAGTTCTTAAATATTTATAATTACTATAATACTATTCTTAAGGATACACTTACTGCTAATTATATAGAAAAAGAAGTTACACTCTCTCTTTCTCCTTATTATATAACTTAAGCTAGTAGCTTTTCTATACTTACTCTCTCTCCTTCTGCAACCTATAAAAGCACTATAGCCTCTATTGTTCTAAAGAATAATAAGTTTAACCCTAATAAGTATAAGTATATCTCTATAGATATTAATAATAACTTCTTATTCTCTTTTGCGCTTACTACTACTACTACTATTACTGTACTCTTATTATTACTTCTACCTATACTTACACTTTATTATATACTACTAACCTCTACTACTACTGCCCCTTTACTGCTATATAAAGCTTCTTTACTGCTATATATTGTCCCTTTACCTTTATAGAATAACCTTAAGGTAATACACTAAAAATATACCTACCTTTAGGTAAAGCTTAAAAGCTTAAACTGCTTATAGCGCTAATTACTATTTATATTCCTAAAGTGTATAACCTTAACTTAGCTTACTACCTCTTTAGCCTTTTTCTTCTTTATCTTCTCCCCCTTTAGAACTATACCTTTACGCCTAAAGCACTAAGCTATTTAAAACGTTATATTCTTACTTATACCTACTAGAGTAAAGCCTTAATCTAGAGTGCTAGTTATATCCTTACCTACTCTAGCCTTTATACCTTCTGCTAGTACTGCTATTCTAGCTCTAGCTTCTATACTACTCTAGGGACACTATATAGTTCCTTTAGCTTCTGTTTTATAACTGCCTAGAGAGCAATAGAGTGCCTTTTAAGTAGTTATACCTTTACGCTATAAGCACTAATGCCTCTTTACTACTTACTAAGAAATTTCCTTTATCTTATTTCGTTTTTTTTTTTTTTTTATAGCTATATAGGCCTCTATAAGGGGGAGTTTATTTTCTTTTAGTTTTTTTTTTTTAGTTAGAGGTAACTAGGTTGTTATTAGAGTTTATATAAAATTTTACTGCACTTTTACTAGGCTTATTGTTAAATTAAGCGTCCCTTTACTATAACTTAAATTAATTTAGTGCCTCTATATTAAGAAAGTTTTCTAGTAGTTTCTATATAGACTAAATAAATTCTACCTACTTAATAAGCACTTAATAGTATCTCCCTTAGCCTAAAGCGTTTTTAGCAGCTAAAATTTCCTTTACTCTATATTCCTTAAGGGATAAGTTAGTATCTATTATAGTTAGCTTAGAACTAAGCCTTAAGTTTACTAGCTGCTAGAAAAGTAAGAGGTTTATTGCTACTTACTTAATAAGGTTAATATAGAAAACTAAGTAAATTCCTAGTAAAATATCTAACTTTATAGTTAAAGGTATTAGTATATTTATAACTATATACTTTACTATAACCTAATTAAGCTTCTAACTTAAGCAGTTTATTTTAATATAATAGAGCATTAACTAAACTAAGTTCTTTACTTTATACTATTCTACTAGCTTATAGCTTCTATTTAACTGCTTTTACTGCCTCTACTAGGTAAAGTTAATTGCAGCTTAAGCAATATTTATACTCTTCTATAGCTATTTAAGAAACACTAAAGCCTACCCCTTATATAAAACTTAGAACTCCCCTTTATCTATAAGCTTTTAAATAAAGTCTATATTATACCTATATATTGCCTAGTTTAAACTTATACTAGTTACTAAGGAATTTCTATTGTTAATAGCTAGCTAATATATAAAGAGATATTTAGGCTAGTTAAACTATAAAAAAGCAACTATAACCTATAGAATTACTTATACTTTCTAATTAACTCTCTCTATTCTACTGTTTATTTATAGGTAATAGAATATAAATAGTAATTATTTAATTCTAATAAAGCAATAAAGAGTAGTCTAAAAGGTGCTTAACTAATTTAAACTATAGTTAGAGATAATTTATTTTAGAAACCTATAAAACTACTACTAATAATACTTAAACTACTAAGTGTATTCCTCTACCTTTATAGAGGTTATTACTTCTAACTATATATACTTTAAAAGTTAATTAGTAATAACTATTAAGTAAAAGAGTATAGCTTAGTTTAGCGCTAGTAAATCTATTATAAAATCTATAGAGATCTATAACTAATACCTATTTAGCGCTAGAATAGATTGTAAGAGGCCTTACTATAACCTCTTACTCTTTTAGCTGCTATAATAGTAGTAGTTTTAAATATATTAAGCAATATCTTAGGATAGCCTATTCTAGTAATAGTTATATATTAATACTTAAAATATAGTATTTCGTCCTAGGTAGCCTAATATTAATAACTTATATATTCTATATATTAGTATAGTAGTTAACAGCTTATACTTAAGGACCTAGAGGCAGCTTTAGTAAACTAGCACTCTTTATACATTAAGGGTGTAGTTTATAATCTATTCTTATATTTTTGCCTTTAATAGAAACCTTCTCTCTTCCTTCTAAACTATATTTAACCTTATTAGGTATATTAAGTCTTTCTACACTCTTTAGTTCTATAGGCTCTATAAGTGTTTATCTAGAAATAGTGTTATTCTAGCTAGCATCTATAAAGCCTTAGCTAGTTAACTTTCTAGCGTTACTTTACTAGCTATTTCTACTGTAATATCTTCTATAACCTCCTTCTCCTCCTTATCTCTATAGAGAGTACTAAAATAGCTAATAGAGAGAGGCTAGAGGACTTAGCCTATCTATAGCGTTACTCCCTCTTAATTCTGCTCTTATTATAACAATATATTTAGCTGCTCTACCTATAGCTCTAAGCAGTATTATAGGTAGTAGTTAAAGAGAGAGAGAAGCTCTACCTATTTAGCCTAACGCTTAAAGATCTCTTATAAGAACGTAAAGTATTCTAGATTCTTATAGTTAGTAAGAATTATAAAAAGGTACACTACTCTCTATAACTTTACTGCTTAAGCTTTAAGGTAAAATATTATTGCTAAAAGCTCCTTATTATAAATAGTATAGTTACACTAAGCTAGAGATAATCTTACTAAATAGTATACTATAGGCTAAAGTACACTAGCTTTATTATATTAAAATAAACAGCTACTAAGGGCCTCTTCTAAGCAATTAGCCTTTACTACTATATTCTTCTTAGAGTTCTACTAGGCTAAGACTAAGTATAAAGTAAAGGCTTCCTTAAGCCTTATAAATAATCTCTTATATTCCTTTATTTACTAAAATAGAACTCCCTTCTTTATTAAGTTAACTAAAGGCTCTATAATATCTAAGAAATCTAATATAAAGTTACAGTAAAAGTTTATAAATCTAAGGAAGCTTTATACCTCTTATAACTTAATAAGAGCTTACTACTCCTAAATAGCTATAATTTTCTTTAGATTTAGGTGTATCTCTCTCTTTACTACTACTATAAAGCTAAGGTATTTAACTTTAGTTATAGTAAAGCAGTATTTCTTAAGATCTAAGTGCAGCTCTATTAGCTACAACTTTTCTAAGATTCTCTATACCTTATATATATAGTCTTTCCTAGAACTCTTTATATAAATAAGAATATTATCTAAATAAGTAGTTATATAATTCCTAAGGGCCTCTTTTAGTGCACTATTAATATATTGTTAGAATATAGCTAGAGCCTCTACTAACCTAAAGGGGTAAACTAGCTATTTAAAGAGGCTAAACTAGGTGTAAAATGCTGTAAGGTGCTCCTTACTGTTTACTATCTAGATTCTATAGAAAGCTAACTATATATTTAGCTTAGTAAACTAATATACCTTTAATAATAACTTAAGTGTCTTTTTTATTAAGGGGAGAAAGTAATAGTTCTATTCTATAATTTTATTAAGAGCTTAATAATTAATATAGAATTACTAATTTTTACTTAGCTTTTTAGCTAAAAGAATAAGCACTACTACTAAAGAGAAGCTAGCTTAGATTTACTCTTTATCTATTAGGTCTATTATCTACCTTTTAATTTCTAATAAATAGTTCTACAGTATATTATATAGTAAGGCCTACAGCAGTAACAGTAAGGAGCTATTTAGCTGCTGTTTTAGCCTAATATAGTAATCTAGCCCTTCTTTATACAGTAGAAAGCCTTAGGCTTTCTCTTCTTTAAAAAGATTATAAAAATCCTTTAACTTAAGTAGTAGCATTAGCAAACTAGGATCTTCTAGAGAGATTTACAATAATAATATAGAGGTAATTTCCTAAAGGCTTATAGCAATAAAATATATAGCAATCTCTTAGCTTTTACTCTATTTTATTAAAGCGCTATAAACTGCTGCTAACACTAGTCTTATTAGGTTCTTAATGCCCTAAGAGCCTATTGCTTAAATTATAAGGCCCTTAGCCTTACCTACTAATAAGCTCTAGCTAGTAGCGTTAAGGATAACTCTATTATAGGCTAACTATAGACTCCTAAAGATATAATCTTAGGTTAAGCCTAGGATTATATAGACTACTACTAGAAAGACTTAGCTATTAATATCTACCTATAGGCAAACTAAAGAAGCAATTAAGGTGCTTCTTTAGTAACTATTATAGAACTACTGTTTAACCTTTACTGCTGTTTACACTATCCTTTTGTGCAGCAATAGAACTTACTTTAGGCTAAAGTATTACACTAAACTCTTACTTATTGCAGTAAAGCAGTTATACCTACTATTTATCTATATATTATAGAATAATAGTTAGTTAAAGAGTATAGAGATAAAGAACAGTAATATATCTATTTTCTTAGTTATCTCTCTATATTCTTCTTCTAGCTGCCTACTAAGTAAGAGTTATTACGTTATCTATATTACCTTTACCTCTATACTAAGCTTAAGGCTAAAGGTAAGCCTTTTTCTAACTTATTAGAGTTCTTCTTCTATATATTATCTATAGCTACTACCTATACACTAGTTAATTTTAGCTTATATTCTACTAGTTGCAATCTATATTCTTAAATATAGTATTAAAATAACCTATATTAAAGGTATTACCTTTCTTAATAGTATTTCTTAAGTTTAGCCTTAAATGCCTACTTTACTTATAAAATATCCTTATTTAGTTATTTTACTTTAGATTTCTTTGCGCTCTTTTTCTATTTCTATTAAGTTCTTATAGTATTAACCCTAGTTATTTTAGTGTTGCTATTCTAGGGCCCTTTAGAGCTAGAGCTATATTTTTACTAGTGCTATTCTTTAATATAATATAACTTAAGGTTTAGCGTAATACTGCAGTAGCGCTCTACTGCCTAAAGGTAGTTATAATGTAGAATATCTCTTTTTACACTATAATCCTTTATTTCCTTATTAAGCGCTATCTATAACTTAGCTAACTTTACGCTATTATTCTAGTTAGCCTTTTCTATTAGTATAATTTTCTCTTTAAAATAAATATAGAATTCTATAAACTACTTATTACTACCTTATTAAAGCTAATTAAGCTTAATTAAGGCCTAGTTTTACTAGTAAAGATCTATAAAGACTAATTTTAAGTAATTAAGGAATCTCTATATATTGTATTCTCTTACTTTACCTACCTTATAATAGGCAGCTACTCTCTACTAGACCTTAGGCAATAAGCTTTAGTATAAATAGTACTACTAGTTCTATATTATGCCTATAAAAGCGCTATTAGCCTAGAGCTTTTAGGTAATTACTATTTACTAAGCCTAAAAGCTCTATTTATTTCTATTATAAGGGTTTACTATAGGTAAAGGCTTCTATTTAGGTTCCTTTAGCTACTAACTTACTGCAGCTTAAAGCTGCTCCTTTATCTATATATAGTTTGTTGTAAAGCGTTATAGTTCCTTTATTTATAGGGATTAGCTCTTAACTAACTTATAAAGTACTGCAATTTCTACTGCTTTCTAGCTAATTTCTACTGTACTTTCCTCTATCTCTCTATAGAGGTTAAAAGAGTGTTTAGGCTAGCTAGCTAGGCCCTTATTGCTATAACTAAATAATATTGTTTTTACTAATATTCTATCTATAGAATAATTATAGTATATAATAAACTAACCTAGGAGCTACTACTAACTAGCGTCTATAATAAGAACTATAATTATAGAGAGAAAAGGAGGAAGAGAGAAGGAACTAAAAGCCTCTCTATACCTTTATACTATATATTTAAAGGTAGATCTATCCCCTTAGGAGCCCCTTTTAGTATATACTCTATAGCTAAGGTTTTCTCTCTAGGGCCTAGTAAAGCCTAGCTAACCCCTAAATAAATGCAGCTTGCTTCTATCCCTTTACCTACATAGATCTCTATCCCTCTTCTGCTGTCCTCCCTCTACTGAAAGACCCGAGCCTAAGGCTCGAGTCCATAACACTAACCTAAAATTAGCTAAAGTAGCTAATTATCTATTGCAATTTAACCTAAGAGTCTTCTATATACTAGAAGTGCTAAACGTAGTGCTAGATGCGCTCTCTAGGTTGCTAGTTACAGTCTTATACTAAGAGGAGGCTTATAACAGCAAATTTAATAAGCTTAATGTAAGTACGTTTTTCGCTAAAGAATACAGCGCTATAGCAGTATTAGATAAAGGTTTAAAAGAGGAAATTGTTTAAGGCTATAGTTCTAATCTAAAGCTTAGCAGAATTATAGAAGGTATTAAGGACTTTCGCGAAAAGTAGGATTAGCAAAATTAACAATAAAGACTAAGGATTCTGCTGTATAGATAGACCTTATAAGATAATAGACTTTTATACTATTATAATAGAAAAGGCCTATTTTAACTGTATATACCTATAAAGGTTGTAGAATCTATCCTTAAAACAGTCTATAACAATTAGAACTATTTTAGCGCCTATAAAATAGCAGTAGAATTATAGGTAGTTTACTTTCTGTAGATATATAAGCGGATTTAAGCCTATATTGCTTACTGCTGCACCTATAAAGAAAACGCAATTAACTGCAGTAAGCTGCTAGAGGAATTAAGGTTGTTAGAGTTAGTTCTAACTCTCTTCTATACAATTTCGCTTAATTTTATTACTAATATACCTAAAGTTAGCTTAATAAACACTCTATAGCAAAAAGATAGATATAGCTTCTATAACTTACTGTATTTAGTAAATTGCCTATTTAGTAAGTAAACAATTCTTATACCTAGGTATACAATATATACAGCAGAAATTTAGGTAGAACTACTCTTATAGATGCTGTATTTATTAAACTAAGGCCTTCTTAAGTAGATTATAAGCAACTAAGATCTAAAGTTTATTTCTAATGTTTAGAGAAGTATATTTACTTAAATTAGAAGTAAATTGCTTATAGCTACAGCTTACTACCTATAGACAAATAGAACAGCTAAATAGAAGAATTAAATAGTTATTATTGCTGTTTAATACTATATAGTTATAAATCTAGATACACTATAGACTGCAATACTTTTAGCACTATAGCACTAACTTAATAATATAGTAGTAGCTAGTATAGAGATTTCCTCTAACGAACTTATATATAGTTTCTAACTAGCTACTATTGTTAATTTAATCTAATTAGATAATGTTCTTAGCAATAGAATAGATATAAGTAATATAGCTATACTTTAGAAGCTATACTAGCAAGAGGTAGAAATAGCTATTAGTATAGTAAATGCCTTAAGTAAGATTAAATATAACGCTTAATATAAGCTTATTAACATTAAAGTAGAGAATATAGTCTACCTATAATTACACTAAGGATATATACTTCTAGAAAAGCTAAAAAAGAAATAGTCTCCTTAATAAGTAAGGCTATATAAGGTTCTTATAAAAGTAAGCCTATTATTATTTTATCTAGATTTCCTACTAGATTTATATATACATTTAGTAGTATTAGTAGCTTACCTTTAGAAGCTAAGATAAAGTAAAGACCCTTTTAACTAGAAAGAGTAACTACTACTGCTAATTGCAATAAAAGGGTTTAGTACAGAGAACTATTAGGAAATTAAGCGAATTTATACCTATTAAATCTAATGTTTCTATAGTAGGTTAAGTAAGCTGCATTTAGAATTCCTTATACAATAGAAAGGGTTCTCTACTAAAGATAACTAATAGATTTCTAAAGATAAGCTTAAAGTTAATACTTTTAAAATTATAAATAAATATCTATAGAAGCACTTTATAAATTAGAAAAAAGAGTATTAGCGTTATTAGAAGAGTAATATAGCCTACTAAAAAACCCTAAATTAGCTAGTAGAAGCTTACTACTAACTCTTTTCTTTATAAGTCTTAATTTCCTTTATTATATAATAGATTATTTAAATCTCTTAGTATCTTTTTCTTTATTTCTTTATTTATTATTATTAGAACTATTAAAATTAACCTATATTATAGAATTATAAAAGGTTAAGAAGAAAACACCTATAAATCTATATACTGTTGTTTTAACCTACTTTTTCTGTAAATTTACCTTTACTTTTATAAATTTTTACGCTTTCTACTATATAACCTTTTTCTTATACCTTTATATATTATAAAGTCTTTATAAATTTATTAATACTGTTGCAGCTACTGCTTTTTCTATTCTCTTAAGCTATTATTTAGCTACTTTTAATAGTTAAACACTAGAATACTACACTAAGGGCAATAGACTACCTATAGAGTAAATTCCTATAGCCTATAGAACTAACTAGCCTCTATAGAGCTACTTCTAGCTCTTTCTATCTCTTCTGCAGAAAATCTACTACTATTATCCTTTTCTTTTAGTAGTTCAGAATTATTAATTCTAGTAAACCTAGATAGCCTATTCTAAGAAGGGAATAACAATAGTAACTATACTTAAGCTATAATACTACTACTATTTAAACCTAAAGAAGAATATATTGCTTCTAATATATATATTAATTATAATAATAGTTCTAACGCTAAAAGTAAAGGTTTTAAGTTTAAAGAGTAGAAATATAACTATAAAGGTAATATAGTAGCTATAGAGCTAAATAACATTAAAACTTATCTTATATTGCTTAATTTCTACTGCCTATATAGCACTTTTAGTAGGCCTAGAAGTGCTAAGAGCACCTTAAAAGTTAATAAGTTTATCTCTAGCACTATTTCTATAGAAATTAAAGATAACATTAATATTACTAATGTAGAGCCTATTATAGAAAACTATAGTTAGTATTACTATACTAATAGAGCTAAAGAAAAGGTATAGGATATAGAAAATACTATTTACACTTATACCTATAAATTTGCTCTTAAAGGCAGTATAATAAATAAAACTAGCATTAAGGTCTCTAAAGATAATATATATTACTTACTCTAGTAGAATATAGTAATATATATCTTTAGGATTTACAATAACTATAAAGTAAAGCACTAGAACTAGCAATATAAAGGTAAGGATGCTAAGATATTTATAGGTAACGCTAAAGTAGCTAGAAAAGGCAAGATATAGGTAAAAGTAGTAGCTACTGTATACTATAGTAGCAATATAGTAAAAAGAGGTAAAGAAACTATTACTATAGATTTATCTACTAGTCTACTGTTATAGGCAGCGTTACTTACTATCTACTTCTCTAATAAATTTAGCAGGATTAACAGCACTATTGTAGGTGCCTTAGCTAGTATTAGCTGTATAGACTTACTCTTTATTCTATTAGCTAAGGTATAATCCTAAAGCTAGTATAATAGTTTCCTTTAGGAGAAGTATAAATCTAACGCTAAAGAAATAATTAAAGCCTACCTTAAGGACACTCCTATAGGTAGTAATGCTATATAGAAGTAACTTAACCTCTATATTGCTAAAATTAATAAGTTAAATAAAAAGATTAACTAGGTTAAAATAGAGGCTAAAGAAGGTCTATTTAATAAGCAGTTTAACAAATTATAAACTGCTATCTATAGTATATATAACTAACTAAATAGTATAAGTTAATTTAATAAAGGTATTAATAACGTTATTAATAAAAACAAAACCTTACTAAAGGTTGCTAGTAATATTAATATACTATAGGCAGAAAGTAGACGCTTACAACATAAAATTAACTGCATTTATATAGACTTCTTAGAACACTTAACTAACTAGCCTATTGCTATATAAAGCCTCTTTAGTAATAGATTTAGCACTATTTAATGTAGAAAAAGTGCTTAGTTTATACTAATTAACCTATCTTTAATGTATTTCTCTCTATTAATTCTATAAAAGATACCTCCTGCAGTAAAGCTAACGCTAACTAAGGTAAAAACGCTAACTAAGAGGCTAGCTGTAGGTAAACTAGTAGAAACGCCTACTAAGCGTAAGACTAATGCCTTCTAGGTAAAACCCTCCCTAAAGCCGCTAGAAATGTCCTTTAGCTTTACTTTCTAGAGAGAACTAACGGCCTACTACAACTAACTAACAATTTACTGCTATTAAGAATGCCTAGGGATTAGAACAAGCTGCATATATATAGAGATATATTCTAAAGGGATTTAATAGAAAACTAGCTTTAAGATAAATTAATTTTTAATGCTTATAACACTATATAGAACAAGCTTACACAAGGAATATACTATATAGATTTAACAAATTAGCTTTATTATATAAGATTAATTTATAGGATTTAATATTGTTTAGGATAATTTTACGTAACTTTACTTATATATAGGTTATAGAATAAGCTTTAACGCTTTATTAGGTTTAAGGAAATCTATTAATTTAACATATAGATTTAATAGTTACTAGATTATAAGTGTAATTTAGGCATTATAAGTGCACAGAAAAATACGTAAATATAGCAACCTACACTGCAGATTGTACTACAACAACAATAACAACGTGTGCTTACGCAATAATACAACAACTACCTTTCTGCGCCTTTTATAACAGCTAGATTAACGAGTTATTTAGTTTAATCTAACACACCTTCTAATAACTAACAATTAATTTTAGAACAGCTAGGATAGCCGATCTTTTTCGTAGGGGCAGCACTTATTACAGAATAATTATATAGACCTATAGGTTACTAGTGCACGTAACCGTAATTATATATAAGTAGTTAGAAGCAACACTTAGGTAGTTAGATTGAACAATCAACTATTATTTACCAGAATACTATTACTAGATGCTCCCTACAGCAACTCTTACGACTTCTCTCACGAATCTTTGCATGACCTATTGAATCCAACAACCCATTGTTACTTCCGACAAACCCGTGTCGGATCCCACCGTAACACTAGTAATACTAGTACTACTAGTAATAATACCCCTTCTTTTAACTATTCTAATAGAATAATTAAAAACTCCTTACTATACAATACAGGTTCCACCTGTTATATAGTTAACAATAAGGCATTTTTTAGGACTTTTAAGCCTATAAAAAAGGGTAAAACCGCGCTTATTGCTACTAGAGGAGGTTCTATTTATCCTAAAGGACAGGGAACTGCTGTATTTTAGGTACTAGTTAGTATAAATCTAGCTAAATACAGGCCTTTAGCTCTAAAGGATGCTCTATATTGCCTAGGTTTAGATACCAACCTAATTAGTAGTCTAAAGCACTATTTAATAGGGGGCACTCTCCTTAGAAATTAGCTATTTCTAGCTAATAGAAGCTGCTGTAGGCTTCTAAATCCTAAAAAGCATAGTTTCTTTTTATAGCTTAAGGGGCAAGAGACCCCTAGAGTGTGTAAAAACTACGCTAATCTCTCTTATATAGGATTTCTAGCTAGCAATAGTTATAATAGCAGTTATAATGCTAGTTATCCTATAGAGGTTTAAATCCCTTAACAGCCTAGTTTTAATCCTAAGGAATATAGCTAAATTGAGAAATTATCTGATTTTAAAGAAGAAGAAGATAATACTAATAACGATGCTATAGAGCTATTAGCCCTAGTTCCTAAACAGGCTCCTAGTTAGATTCCTTCTAATAATAGGGATTTAGAAGGTCTAAATCCTAAGTTACTAGATATTAGAGGAAATAGCTGTCTAGATCCCTTAAACAAGGCCTATAGTTCTTAAGAGATCTAGCAAGATAGAGAGCAACAGGAAGCTAGCTCTAATAATAATTCTAGTAGTAATCCTACTGCTTCTTCTTCCTATAAGAAGCTCCTAGAATTAGCTGCTACTTAGCACGTTAGATTAGGGTATATAGGACTCCCTTTACTAAAGAAGACTGCTTCTATTACTAAAGGTATTCCTAATTTTATAAAAATCAAGGAAAAGGATTTTAACTGCCTAGCTTGCAACTAAGCTAAAGCTGTTAGAAGACCTAGCAAGCATGCTATTCCTAACCCCCCTAGATGTTTAGATATTATAGAGGGAGATACTGTTAAAATAGAGCCTATACTGCACAATAAGAGGCCTCTAGTTCTTTTTCTAATTAATAGAAAATTACAGTATAAGTAGTCTTTTAATCTAGCTAATAAAGAGAGTTCTACTCTTTATAGCTATATTAAAGGCTTCTTTAAGGAATTAAAGAACTAATATAACTGCTACCCTAAACACCTTTATTTTAATAGTAGTACAGAAATTAATACTAGGTTGTAAGCTTAGCTATCTTCTAAGGGTATTTGCTTTAGCACCTCTTGCCCCTATATTTATAAACAAAATAGGCTAATAGAGAGAGCTATAAGGGTACTTCTAGACCGTTTATATGCTACCCTACAGTGGTTACAATTACCTCTGTATCTATAGTCTTACATCCTTCTTGCTATAGTAGATTTAGTTAATACTACTGCGAATAGCACTAAACTACTAAGTCCTAAACAGCTATATCTAGCTGATTTAGAGCCTTCTAAGACCTATAAGCCTAATTTTACTAAAATAAGGGCTATAGGCTTCTATTGCGAAGTTCTAATCCTATTAGAACAGAGATCTAGGTTGCAGAAGCTAGCTAAAAGAACTATTCCTAGTAGACTTTTAGCTACACTAGGTTCTAATGTATATTTAATATATATTCCCTCTAAATAAGCTGTTATAAAGACTAGCTTCGTTAAAATTATAGAAGAAATAGGTTCTATTTTATAGGGCATCCCTAAGGTTCCTATTAGTTCTATAGTAGATAATCCTTTAGAGGGAGAAATCAATAACTAGCAGCAATTAGAAGATAATTATACTCCTAAGTATCCTTATTCTAGTTATCTAGATGTGCTAAATTATCTACTAGAACCTATAGAAAATCAAGCTTTTCTACTAAGCAACCCTATAGAAGCTATAGAGGCCCCTAAAGCCCCTATACCTATAGAAACACCTATAGAAGCTACTATAGAAGCTAAAGCTAATGCTAATGCTATAGATTTAGATAGAGATATATTTTCCTTAATTAAGGATCTATGCTTTAAGGCAAGAACTAAAGCAGCTATTACTTCTAATAGCAAGGATGAACTTCTTAATACGTAGAAGTAAGCCTTAAAAAGCTCTGCTAAGCAGCATTAGATAGAAGCTACCTATAGCGAATTTAAGCAGCTATTAGCTGCTGGAACCTTTAAATTTATAGGGAAAGACTAAGTACCTAAGGGCTAAAGAGTTCTAAAGAATAGGCTTATCTATAGGCTAAAAAAGGATAAAGAAAATAATCCTATAAAATATAAGGCCTACCTTGTTACTAAGGGATTTATGCAAATAGAAGGTTAAGACTATCTAGAGACCTTTGCTGCAACTAGTATTCCTTCTAGCTAGTATATATTATTAGCTCTTGCAGCTTTTAATAACTAGGAAGTTAAGTAAATTGACTTTATAGAAGCGTTTTTAAATAGTAAGCTAAAGGAAGCTATTTATATAGAAATCCTAGATAGATTCGTTGAATTTGCAGAAGCAACGCTATTAGTAGCTAAGCTACTAAAAAGCTGTAATTACAAGCCCTCTAAAGAGTAAGTAATTAAGCTAGAAAAATCCCTCTATAGTCTAAAGCAAAGTCCTAGAGAATAGCAGCAAATTCTAACAGAATTACTTTAAAAGCATAGATTTAAACCTCTTATATTAGACTTAGCAGTCTTTTATAACCTAGCTACATCTATGTATATTGCTACTTATGTAGATAACTGTCTTCTAATTAGTCTAAATCTAAGCTATATTAATAAGCTAAAGAAGCTATTATATAAAGCTTATCCAATAGAAAATAGAGGACCAGCAGAATTCTTTCTAGGTGTATAAATTACCTATAATAGGTCTAAAAGGTCTATTAAAATCCACTAATCTTAATATATCCTTGAAGCTCTAGAGAGATTTAAAATGCTAAATGCTAAGCTAGCTTCTATCCCTATACAGCTGGGAATTCTAAAGCAACTAGTTATAAAACTTCTCTTAAAATTCGATTATAAGCTTTATTAGAGCATAATAGGCACTATAATGTACCTAATGTTGCTAACTAGGGCTAATATTGCTTTTTCTGTTTAATGGCTATTAACCTTCCTAGCTAAGCTCTATATAGAGCACCTAAACGCCTCTAAGCACCTCTTAAGGTACTTAAGTAGTACTAGAAGCTTTACTATTATTTATAAGCATTCTATACCACTAGGGTCCTCTTCTAAAGCTTTTAGCTCTAAAGAAGTACTTAAGACCCTCCTTAGTTATTGCAATAGCGATTTTGCTAGTGATAAAACCTCTTCTAAATTAACCTATACTTATCTATATAAGCTAGCTAGTGGACCTATTAGCTAGAAATTAAAGAAAGCTAGTACTATTGCTCTTTCTATATTAGAAGCAGAATCTAATGTATTATCTAAAGCTATAAGGGAATTAGAGTGGCTCTACAGCCTTTTTAAGGAGATAAAGCTACCTTTAACCCCTTCTATTCCTATTAAGTATAATAATTAAGGCGCTATAGTTACTGCTTACAACCTAACGTTATATAGTAGAACTAAGCACACCCTTTTAAAGTTTAACTACATTAGGGAAAAGATTCGTAAAGGTATAGCTAAGGTTAGTTATATTAATATAAATTAGATGCTAGCAGATAGCCTAACTAAGCCTCTTGCTATTTAAAAGCATTAATAATTTATTAAGTTACTAGAGCTTTCTAGCTAGCTTATAAAAGCAATAAAAACACTTAAAAAATCGAAAAGCAACAAAAAAACAGTTAAAAATTGAAAACAACAAAAACAATTAACAATAACTAGTTATATTTAACTATAACTACCCTAGAATTACTGGAATTAGTTATATTATTTAGTTCTGTTATTAGTACTATATTTTGTTAGTTAATTCTAACTTAGATATCCTTTAAAGGAGCTAAGTTACTTATAGAACTAGTTACTTCTTATATTTCTAGAGGGAGTGTTAAAAATAAGCTACCCTATATAGCCTATTTTTATGCCTACTAGTTGCTCTATTACGTAACCCTTATTAGGTTTTATTACGTTGATTTTTAGTAGAGATATTGCTGTTACTAAATGTAAAACATCTAGAATTAACTAAGGCAAAGTTGCCTAACCTATAGTTAACTTTAACTGCGATTTTCTCTACAACTAGCAATAGTAGAAATTTAAGAAGTATACTATTTAAAAGCTAAGAATTAGGGCTATCTAATAGTATAATTATTAAATAGAGTTGCTTATAAGGGTTGCTTATTATTAGTAGAATTTGTTAAATTGTGCATATAGGCGTCTCGTTTGTATAGCTGTAAGTTGATTTTTTTGTTTTTATATAGTAAATCTTTTTACAGAAATTATAAAGTAGCCTATAAGCTCCTTCTAGCGACTACAGCCCGCTAATATAGTTAGAGAGTCTATAAAGGACTGGAAAGATTTAAGATTCTACCCTTACTGTTCGTTACAGCGCTCTTAATATAAAGATACTACTATTACAGTTATCTGTTGCTTCTACGTGATCTATACTATACACTACAGCTTGATTTAGGCCGCTGCTGCTTCCACTACGTGATAATTGCTAGGAGCAATTACAGGTGCTAAATCTAAGAGACCACTACCCTCTTAGATATCTAGTCCTGTAATCCCTATCATTTTCAATAAGAACCTTATAAAAATAAAATTAAAAACTTTCTAAATAGATCTAAATAAATTAGATTAAATTTATTTATTAAATAATATAATAACTTTAGTTTATAATATATAGATTTTGCTAGAATATATATTTTATATTAAAAATTATTTAGTTTATTTAGAATTTTATTGCTATTAAAATATAGCTTTATTGCTGTAGATTTAGTAATATTTATATAAGTAAACACTTAATAGAAGTCTATATAGTTAATAAAGTAAGTAGTATATTAATTTAATTTTATATTTAAATTTAAATCTTCTACTGTTTATATTATAAATATATTATTCTTAAGACATTTAGCCTAAAGTATTATATTATATTTATTATTTATAATTGTTATAGACTCGAGCCTTAGGCTTGGGTCTTTCAGTAGAGGGAGAACAGCAAGAGAGGGACAGTAATCTACGTAGGTAAAGGGATAGAAGCGGACTGCATTTAACTAGAGATTAGCTAGACTTTATAGAGCTCTAGAGAAAGAACCTTAGCTATAGAGTATATACTAAAAGGGGCTCCTAAGGGGAGAGACCTACCCCTAAATATATAGTATAAAGGTATAGAGAGGCTTCTAGTTCCTTCTCTCTTTCCCTTTTCTCCCTATAATTATAGTTTTTATTATAGACGCTAGTTAGCAGCAGCTACTAGGCTAGTCTATTATATACTATAATTATCCTATAGATAGAATACTAGTAAGAACAATATTGTTTAGTTATAGCAATAAGGGCCTAGCTAGTTAGCTTAAGTACCCTTTTAGCCTCTATAGAGAGGTAGAGAAAAATACAGTAGAAATTAGCTAAAAAGCAGCAGAAATTGCAGTGCTTTATAAATTAGTTAAGAGCTAATCTCTATAGATAAAGAAACTATAACGCTTTATAATAAACTATATATAGAAAGAGAAGTAGCTTTAAGCTGCAGTAGGCTAGCAGCTAAAGGAACCTAAATAGAAGCCTTTACCTATAGTAAACTCTTACAATAGAAATAAATAGAGCTTTTAGGCCTAGTAAATAGCAATTACCTAAAAGCTCTAGGCTAATAGCGCCTTTATAGGCACAATATAGAACTAGTAGTACTATCTGTTAAAAATAAACTACCCTATATAGCCTATTTTTATGCTTGCTAGTTGCCTGTTAGTTGCTCTATCACGTGACCCTAACTAGGTCTTGTTACGTTGATTTTTGGTAGAGATATCGCTGTTACTAGATGCAAAACATCTAGAATCGACTAAGGCAAAGTTGCCTAACCTATAGTCAACTTTAACAGCGATTTTCTCTACAACTAGCAATAGTAGAAATTCAAGAAGTATACTATTTAAAAGCTAAGAATTAGGGCTATTTAATAGTATAATTGTTGGATAGAGTTGCTTATAAGGGTTGCTTATTATTAGTGGAATTTGTTAAATTGTGTATATAGGCGTCTCGTTTATATAGCTGTAAGTTGATTTTTTTGTTTTTATATAGTAAATCTTTTTGCGGAAATTATAAAGTAGCCTATAAGCCCCTTCTAGCGACTATAGCCTACCAATATAGTTAGTAGGTCTATAAAGGACTAGAAAGATTTAAGATCCTACTCTTACTAAGTTCGTTACAGCGCTCTTAATATAAAGATACTACTATTACAGTTATCTATTGCCTCTATGTAATCTATACTATACACTATAGCTTAATTTAGGCCGCTGCTGCTTCTACTACGTAATAATTGCTTAGAGCAATTATAGGTGCTAAATCTAAGAGACTACTACCCTCTTAGATATCTAGTTCTATAATCCCTATTATTTTTAATAGGTTATAAGCCTAGAAGACCTATCTGCAAGCTGTTAGCCCGCTGAAATCTACTATTGTGTACTGTATTACCCACTAGAAGCTATATTAAGACCTACGCTAGCAGCTATCGCTGCTATTAGTAGCTTGCTGGAAGCTATTAATACCTACTGCACATACATCGCCAGCTACTATACTAGTGTTTTTATTCTGCCCACCCTGTGCCTCCTGCACTAGTTCTATGCACTCTATATATACACACTTTTAAAGCTTTCTTAATAGCTAGGTTCTATTGTTGCGCAACATTAAAATATATATATCTACACACATTACATTCGCACTGCGAATCGTTTTATTAGGCACTGCCTAATTAATTATTTCTATCCAGAAATAAGCTTAGCGCTGCACTGCATCGCTCGTTGTTGTTATTATATTGTGCACCCTATGCACCTCTGTTAGTAGCTATACTACAATTTGTAGTGCACGCCTAACAGCTCTTGTTGCTGTTAGATATTCCTGTGTTTTCAGTTGTAGAATCAATTTGTGTAGTAATCCTACTAGTTAGGATTTTAAAGTAGGAATTAGCTGGATATCCCTAAATTAGCTGTACTTAGGTCTCTACTGATTTATTGGAACCTAATTAGAGAAGAATCTCCTGAATTTTTTAGCTAAAAATAGCTGGAACCTGTGTTTTATGCCCCTCGCAACTGCTTGTCAATCTGGTCTGCTATACAAATTGTATGCGTATATAGATCGCAATACAATGCAGCCTTAAAGCCTGTTATACCTATTACAAAAGAAATCGGAGAAAAATCTCAGTATAATTTCTAAAGATATAGGGCACTTCTAGGCCTATAATAGAGCAATCTATTGATATCTAGTAGAGGTTATTACTGTTATTTACTACTATTTCCACTGTAATTTAGCTATAATTAGCTATAAAAGAGCGTTAAATTAGCTATTTTTAAACCCTTAAAATAGCACTAAAAGGAACAGGCAAGGGAAAGAGCATAAGCCCTAAACGGGATAGTAGTTCTAGTACACTAGCTATAGCTGCTTATTGAAAATAATAGGGATTACAGGACTAGATATCTAAGAGGGTAGTGGTCTCTTAGATTTAGCACCTGTAATTGCTCCTAGCAATTATTACGTAGTGGAAGCAGCAGCGGCCTAAATCAAGCTGTAGTGTATAGTATAGATCACGTAGAGGCAGTAGATAACTATAATAATAGTGGTATCTTATATTGAGAGCGCTGTAACGAACAAGTTAGTAAGGGTAGGATCTTAAATCTTTCTAGTCCCTTATAGACCCTCTAACTATATTAGCGGGCTGTAGTCGCTAGAAGGGGCTTATAGGCTACTTTATAATTTCCGCAAAAAGATTTAATATATAAAAACAAAAAAATTAACTTACAGCTATACAAACGAGATACCTATATGCACAATTTAACAAATTCCACTAATAATAAGCAACCCTTATAAGCAACTCTATCCAACAATTATACTATTAGATAGCCCTAATTCTTAGCTTTTAAATAGTATACTTCTTGAATTTCTACTATTGCTAGTTGTAGAGAAAATCGCAGTTAAAGTTAACTATAGGTTAGGCAACTTTACCTTAGTTAATTCTAGATGTTTTACATCTAGTAATAGCAATATCTCTACTAAAAATTAACGTAACAAGACCTAATAAGGGTTACGTAATAGAGCAACTAGTAGGCATAAAAATAGGCTATATAGGGTAGCTTATTTTTAACACTCCCTCTAGAAATGTAAGAAGTAACTAGTTCTATAAGCAACTTAGCTCCTTTAAAGGATATCTAAGTTAGAATTAACTAACGAAATACAGTACTAATAACAGAACTAAATAATATAACTAATTCTAGTAATTCTAGGGTAGTTATAGTTAAATATAACTAGTTGTTGTTAATTGTTTTTATTGTTTTCGATTTTTAACTGTTTTTTTGTTACTTTTCGATTTTTTAAGTGTTTTTATTGCTTTTATAAGCTAGCTAGAAAGCTCTAGTAACTTAATGAATTGTTAATGCTTTTAAATAGCAAGAGGCTTAGTTAAGCTATTTACTAGCATCTAATTTATATTAATATAACTAACCTTAGCTATACCTTTACGAATCTTTTCCCTAATGTAGTTAAACTTTAAAAGAGTGTGCTTAGTTCTACTATATAACGTTAGGTTATAAGCAGTAACTATAGCGCCTTAATTATTACACCTAATAGAAATAGGAGGGGTTAAAGGTAGCTTTATCTCCTTAAAAAGGCTGTAGAGCTACTCTAATTCCCTTATAGCTTTAGATAATGCATTAAATTCTACTTCTAATGTAGAAAGAGCAATAGTACTAGCTTTCTTTGATTTCCAGCTAATAGGTCTACTAGCTAGCTTATATAGATAAGTATAGGTTAATTTAGAAGAGGTTTTATTACTAGCAAAATCGCTATTGTAATAACTAAGGAGGGTCTTAAGTACTTCTTTAGAGCTAGAAGCTTTAGAAGAGGACCCTAGTAGTATAGAATGCTTATAAATAATAGTAAAGCTTCTAGTACCACTTAAGTACCTTAGGAGGTGCTTAGAGGTGTTTAGGTGCTCTATATAGGGCTTAGCTAGGAAGGTTAATAGCTATTAAACAGAAAAAGCAATATTAGCCCTAGTTAGCAACATTAGGTACATTATAGTGCCTATTATGCTCTAATAAAGCTTATAATTGGATTTTAAGAGAAGTTTTGTAACTAGTTGCTTTAGAATTCCTAGCTGTATAGGGATAGAAGCTAGCTTAGTATCTAGCATTTTAAATCTCTCTAGGGCTTTAAGGATGTATTAAGCTTAGTGGATTTTAATAGACCTTTTAGACCTATTACAGGTGATTTATACACCTAGAAAGAATTCTGCTAGTCCTCTATTTTCTATTAGATAAGCTTTATGTAATAGCTTCTTTAGCTTGTTAATATAGCTTAGATTTAGACTAATTAGAAGACAGTTATCTACGTAAGTAGCAATATATATAGATGTAGCTAGGTTATAAAAGACTGCTAGGTCTAATATAAGAGGTTTAAATCTATGCTTTTAAAGTAATTCTATTAGAATTTACTGATATTCTCTAGGACTTTACTTTAAACTATAGAGAGATTTTTCTAGCTTAATTACTTACTCTTTAGAGGGCTTATAATTACAGCTTTTTAGTAGCTTAGCTACTAATAGCGTTGCTTCTGCAAATTCAATAAATCTATCTAGGATTTCTATATAAATAGCTTCCTTTAGCTTGCTATTTAAAAACGCTTCTATAAAGTCGATTTGCTTAACTTCCTAGTTATTAAAAGCTATAAGAGCTAATAATATACGCTAGCTAGAAGAAATACTAGTTGCAGTAAAGGTCTCTAGATAGTCTTAACCTTCTATTTGTATAAATCCCTTAGCAATAAGGCAGGCCTTATATTTTATAGGATTATTTTCTTTATTCTTTTTTAGCCTGTAGATAAGCCTATTCTTTAGAACTCTTTAGCCCTTAGGTATTTAGTCTTTCCCTATAAATTTAAAGGTTCTAGCAGCTAATAGCTGCTTAAATTCGCTATAGGTAGCTTCTATCTAATGCTGCTTAGCAGAGCTTTTTAAGGCTTACTTCTACGTATTAAGAAGTTTATCCTTGCTATTAGAAGTAATAGCTGCTTTAGTCCTTGCCTTAAAGCATAGATCCTTAATTAAGGAAAATATATCTCTATCTAAATCTATAGCATTAGCATTAGCTTCAGCTTCTATAGTAGCTTCTATAGGTGTTTCTATAGGTATAGAGGCTTTAGGGGCCTCTATAGCTTCTATAGGGTTGCTTAGTAGAAGAGCTTGATTTTCTATAGGTTCTAGTAGATAATTCAGTACATCTAGATAACTAGAATAAGGATACTTAGGAGTATAATTATCTTCTAATTGCTGCTAGTTATTGATTTCTCTCTCTAAAGAATTATCCACTATAGAACTAATAGGAACCTTAGGGATACTCTATAAAATAGAACCTATTCCTTCTATAATTTTAACGAAGCTAGTCTTTATAACAGCTTATTTAGAGGGAATATATATTAAATATACATTAGAACCTAGTGTAGCTAAAAGTCTACTAGGAATAGTTCTTTTAGCTAGCTTCTGCAACCTAGATCTCTATTCTAATAGGATTAGAACTTCGCAATAGGAGCCTATAGCCCTTATTTTAGTAAAATTAGGCTTATAGGTCTTAGAAGGCTCTAAATTAGCTAGATATAGCTGTTTAGGACTTAGTGGTTTAGTGCTATTTGCAGTAGTATTAACTAAATCCACTATAGCAGGAAGGATGTAAGACTATAAATATAGAGGTAATTGTAACTACTGTAGAGTAGCACGCAAACAGTCTAGAAGTACCCTTATAGCTCTCTCTATTAGCCTATTCTATTTATAAATATAGGGGCAAGAGGTGCTAAAGCAAATACCCTTAGAAGATAGCTAAGCTTACAACTTAGTATTAATTTCTATACTACTATTAAAATAAAGGTGTTTAGGGTAGCAGTTATACTAGTTCTTTAATTCCTTAAAGAAGCCTTTAATACAGCTATAGAGAGTAAAACCCTCTTTATTAGCTAGATTAAAAGACTACTTATACTGTGATTTTCTATTAATTAGAAAAAGAACTAGAGGCCTCTTATTGTGCAGTATAGGCTCTATTTTAACGGTATCTCTCTCTATAATATCTAAACATCTAGGGGGGTTAGGAATAGTATGCTTGCTAGGTCTTTTAACAGCTTTAGCTTAGTTGCAAGCTAGGCAGTTAAAATCCTTTTCCTTGATTTTTGTAAAATTAGGAATACCTTTAGTAATAGAAGCAGTCTTCTTTAGTAAAGGGAGTCCTATATGCCCTAATCTAACGTGCTAAGTAGCAGCTAATTCTAGGAGCTTCTTATAGGAAGAAGAAGCAGTAGGATTACTACTAGAATTATTATTAGAGCTAGCTTCCTGTTGCTCCCTATCTTGCTAGATCTCTTAAGAACTATAGGCCTCGTTTAAGGGATCTAAACAGCTATTTCCTCTAATATCCAGCAACTTAGGATTTAGACCTTCTAAATCCCTATTATTAAAAGGAATCTAACTAGGAGCCCGTTTAGGAACTAGGGCTAATAGCTCTATAGTATTGTTATTAGTATTATCTTCTTCTTCTTTAAAATTAGATAATTCCTTAATTTAGCTATATTCCTTAGGATTAAAACTAGGCTGTTAAGGGATTTAAACCTCTATAGAATAACTAGCATTATAACTGCTATTATAACTATTGCTAGCTAGAAATCCTATATAAGAGAGATTAGCGTGGTTTTTACACACTCTAGGGGTCTCTTGCCCCTTAAGCTGTAAGAAGAAACTATGCTTTTTGGGATTTAGAAGCTTACAGTAGCTTCTATTAGCTAGAAATAGCTGATTTCTAAGGAGAGTGCCCCCTATTAAATAGTGCTTTAGACCACTAATTAGGTTGGTATTTAAACCTAGGCAATATAGAGCATCCTTTAGAGCTAAAGGCCTATATTTAGCTGGATTTATACTAACTAGTACCTAAAATACAGTAGTTCCCTGTCCTTTAGGATAAATAGGACCTCCTCTAGTAGCAATAGGCGCGGTTTTACCCTTTTTTATAGGCTTAAAAGTCCTAAAAAATGCCTTATTGTTAACTATATAACAGGTGGAACCTGTATTGTATAGTAAGGAGTTTTTAATTATTCTATTAGAATAGTTAAAAGAAGGGGTATTATTACTAGTAGTACTAGTATCACTAGTAGTAGATTCTGTATCTAAGTCGTAAGAATTATTACTACTAGAACTGCTAGAATTATTAGATTCTATAGTATCCTGGTTGCTAGTGGATAGGTTATAACAACCTATAGTAAAGGCAGCTTCTTTATCCTTATTCCTAGAATTTTTGTTACTTCTTCTTTAGCCCTTCTACTTCTTCTTATTCTTAGAGGCTTTATCTATATCTTTAGAGGCATTAGAATCGTTAGAATTAGAATCGGAATTCTTCTTCTGATTAGGAGGATTCTTTCCTTAGTTAGCTTTATTATTATTAGAACTATTAGAATTAGAAGCTTTATAACTAAGAGCCTTAGATATAGAGGAGCTTTTATCTCTTTATTCTTCTAATAAGTTAGCTATAAGGAACTGTAAATTCAGCATTTTTACAGATAGACCTTATGCTCTAGCAGCTCTAATAGAATATTGCTGCCTTTCAGCCTAGCTAGAGAAGGTCTTCTTTAAAGCATTAATATAATAATTTACCTAGTTAATAGGATTAATAGCTACACTATAGAGCTGTAATCTAGCTAGTAAATTATTAAATTCAGCATTAAAGGCCTCTAAAGATCCCTTATAGTTCGAAAACGATAAGTTGTAATAACTAGTATATAGTGTACTACATTGTATTTCAGCACTCTATAAATACTGCCTAACTAGAACGTTATAGGTATCTACAGGGGACTTATGCTAGCTTATAGCAGCTTAAGGTCTAGATTAGCAACTATCTCTTATAATTATAAGGATAATAGCTTGCTCTAAATCTACTAACGTACTAGCTATACTAGGATTATTAATAAATTAAGGGAATCCTAGGGCCCTAAATTAAATAGTTAAAGCTTGCTTCTACTGTTTAAAGTTTTCAGGGCCTTTCAGCTTAGCAGCCTCTAGAATCGAGTGGACCTTCTTATTTAGCTCTTTTATAGTGCCTTCATTAAAAGCAGGCAGAAAAGTAGCACTATTAGAACTAGAAGGTTTAGGGGCTTTAAAAGAGACTTTAGAAGTCCTAGAAGTAACAGGATCTGCTTTAGGAGATGTTAAAAATAAGCTACCCTATATAGCCTATTTTTATGCCTACTAGTTGCTCTATCACGTGACCCTCATTAGGTCTTGTTACGTTGATTTTTGGTAGAGATATCGCTGTTACTAGATGCGAAACATCTAGAATCGACTAAGGCAAAGTTGCCTAACCTATAGTCAACTTTAACTGCGATTTTCTCCACAACTAGCAATAGTAGAAATTCAAGAAGTATACCATTTAAAAGCTAAGAATTAGGGCTATCTAATGGTATAATTGTTAGATAGAGTTGCTTATAAGGGTTGCTTATTATTAGTAGAATTTGTTAAATTATACATATAGGCGTCTCGTTTGTATAGCCGTAAGTTGATTTTTTTGTTTTTATATAGTAAATCTTTTTGCAGAAATTATAAAGTAGCCTATAAGCCCCTTCTAGCGACTACAGCCCGCCGATATAGTTAGAGAGTCTATAAGGGACTAGAAAGATTTAAGATCCTACCCTTACTTATTTATTACAGCGCTCTCAATATAAGATACCACTATTATTATAGTTATCTATTGCCTCTACGTAATCTAGTACTATACACTACAGCTTAATTTAGGCCGCTGCTGCTTCCACTACGTAATAATTGCTAGGAGCAATTACAGGTGCTAAATCTAAGAGACCACTACCCTCTTAGATATCTAGTCCTATAATCCCTATTATTTTCAATAGGTTATAAGCCCGGAAGACCTATCTGCAAGCTGTTAGCCCGCTGAAATCTACTATTGTGTACTGTATTACCCACTAAAAGCTATATTAAGACCTGCGCTAGCAGCTATTGCTGCTATTAGTAGCTTGCTGGAAGCTATTAATACCTGCTGCACACACATCGCTAGCTACTATACTGGTGTTTTTATTCTGCCCACCCTATGCCTCCTGCACTCTATGCACCCTGTGCATACACACTTTTAAAGCTATTCTTAATAGCTAGGTTCTATTGTTATGCAACATTAAAATATATACATCTGTACACATTACATTCGCACTGTAAATCGTTTTATTAGGTACTGCCTAATTAATTATTTCTATTAAGAAATAAGCTTAGCGCTGCACTGTATCGCTCGTTGTTGTGCTATTATCTTGTATATTGTGCACCCTGTGCACCTCTGTTAGTAGCTATACTACAATTTGTAGTGCACGCCTAACAGCTCTTGTTGCAGATATTCCTGTGTTTTCGGTTGCAGAATTAATTTATGTAGTAATCCTACCGGTTGGGATTTTGAAGTGGGAATTAGCTAGATATCCCTAAATTAGCTATGCCTAGGTCTCCACTGATTTATTAGAACCTAATTGGAGAAGAATCTCCTGAATTTTTTAGCTAAAAATAGCTAGGACCTATGTTTTATGCCCCTTACAACCGCTTGTTAATCTAGTCTGCTATACAAATTGTATGTATATATAGATCGCGATACAACGCAGCCTTAGAGCCCGTTATACCTATTACAAAAGAAATTGGAGAAAAATCTCAGTATAATTTCTGAAAATATAGGGCACTTCTAGCCTATATTTAGTAAGAATTATTACTGTTATTTACTACTATTTCCACTGTAATTTAGGCTATAATTAGCTATAAAGAGCGTTAAATTAGCTATTAAAACCCTTAAAATAGCACCAAAAGGAACAGGCAAGGGAAAGAGCATAAGCCCTAAAAGGGGTAGTAGTTCTAGTACACCAGCTAATCCAGCTGCTGCTACTAGCTTTCCTGGTCCAGTAAGGTCCCCCCCTTAGCTAGTAGATTCCTCTTTTAATAAAGAAGATTATACAGCTAAGAAGGCTCTAAAAGAAGCTAGATTAGCTTCTAAAAGAGTAGTGCAAGTCCATAATGTTTAAGCTAATCTAAAAGCTTAAATAGATAAGCAACAAGAGACCCTAAATAGATTTATTAGGCATAGTGAAGCAAAACAAAGCCAAAATGAAGGTAATATAGCTAATTTACTAAGTAAATTAGATACTATAATTACATCTATAGGTAATCTCTCTATAGAGTCTCCTAAAGCAGATCCTGTTACTTCTAAGACTTCTAAAGTCTCTTTTAAAGTCCCTAAACCTTCTAGTTCCTCTAATAGTGCTACTTTTCTGCCTGCTTTTAATAAAGGCACTATAAAAGAGTTAAATAAGAAGGTCCACTCTATTCTAGAGGCTGCTAAGCTAAAAGGCCCTAAAAATTTTAAACAGTAGAAGTAAGCTTTAACTATTTAATTTAGGGCACTAGGATTCCTTTAATTTATTAATAATCCTAGTATAGCTAGTACTTTAGTAGATTTAGAACAAGCTATTATCCTTATAATTATAAGAGATAGTTGCTAATCTAGACCTTAAGCTGCTATAAGCTGGCATAAGTCCCCTATAGATGCCTATAACGTTCTAGTTAGGCAGTATTCGCAGAGTGCTAAAATACAACGTAGTACGCTATATACTAGTTATTATAACTTATCGTTTTTGAACTATAAGGGATCTTTAGAGGCCTTTAATGCTGAATTTAATAATTTACTAGCTAGATTACAGCTCTATAGTGTAGCTATTAATTCTATTAACTAGGTAAATTATTATATTAATGCTTTAAAGAAGACCTTCCCTAGCTAGGCTAAAAGGCAGCAATATTCTATTAGAGCTACTAGAGCATAAGGTCTATCTGTAAAAATGCTGAATTTACAGTTCCTTATAGCTAACTTATTAGAAGAACAAAGAGATAAAAGCTCCTCTATATCTAAGGCTCTTAGTTATAAAGCTTCTAATTCTAATGGTTCTAATAATAAGGCTAATTAAGGAAAGAATCCTCTTAATCAGAAGAAGAATTCCGATTCTAATTCTAACGATTCTAATGCCTCTAAAGAAAAAGATACAAATAAAGCCTCTAAGAATAAGAAGAAGTGGAAGGGCTGAAGAAGAAGTAACAAAAACTCTAGGAATAAGGATAGAGAAGCTGCTTTTGCTATAGGTTGCTATAACCTATCTACTAGCAACCAGGATACTATAGATTCCAATAGTGAATCTAGCAGTTCTAGTAGTAATAATTCTTACGATTTAGATACGGAATCCACTACTAGTGATACTAGTACTACTAGTAATAATACCCCTTCTTTTAACTATTCCAATAGAATAATTAAAAACTCCTTACTATACAATACAGATTCTACCTGTTATATAGTTAACAATAAGGCATTTTTTAGGACTTTTAAGCCTATAAAAAAGGGTAAAACCGCGCCTATTGCTACTAAAGGAGGTTCTATTTATCCTAAAGGACAGGGAACTGCTGTATTCCAGGTACTAGTTAGTATAAATCCAGCTAAATACAGGCCTTTAGCTCTAAAGAATGCTCTATATTGCCTAGGTTTAAATACCAACCTAATTAGTGGTCTAAAGCACTATTTAATAGGGGGCACTCTCCTTAGAAATTAGCTATTTCTAGCTAATAGAAGCTACTGTAGGCTTCTAAATCCCAAAAAGTATAGTTTCTTCTTACAGCTTAAGGGGCAAGAGACCCCTAGAGTGTGTAAAAACCACGCTAATCTCTCTTATATAGGATTTCTAGCTAGCAATAGTTATAATAGCAGTTATAATGCTAGTTATCCTATAGAGGTTTAAATCCCTTAACAGCCTAGTTTTAATCCTAAGGAATATAGCTGAATTAAGGAATTATCTAATTTTAAAGAAGAAGAAGATAATACTAATAACGATACTATAGAGCTATTAGCCCTAGTTCCTAAACGGGCTCCTAGTTAGATTCCTTCTAATAACGGGGATTTAGAAGGTCTAAATCCTAAGTTGCTAGATATTAGAGGAAATAGCCGTCTAGATCCCTTAAACGAGGCCTGTAGTTCTTAAGAGATCTAGCAAGATAGGGAGCAACAGGAAGCTAGCTCTAATAATAATTCTAGTAGTATAAATCCTACTGCTTCTTCTTTCTATAAGAAGCTCCTAGAATTAGCTGCTACTTAGCACGTTAGATTAGGGCATATAGGACTCCCTTTACTAAAGAAGACTGCTTTTATTACTAAAGGTATTCCTAATTTTATAAAAATTAAGGAAAAGGATTTTAACTGCCTAGCTTACAACTAAGCTAAAGCTGTTAAAAGACCTAGCAAGTATGTTATTCCTAACCCCCCTAGATGTTTAGATATTATAGAGGGAGATACCGTTAAAATAGAGCCTATACTGTACAATAAGAGGCCTCTAGTTCTTTTTCTAATTAATAGAAAATCACGGTATAAGTAGTCTTTTAATCTAGCTAATAAAGAGGGTTCTACTCTCTATAGCTGTATTAAAGGCTTCTTTAAGGAATTAAAAAACCAGTATAACTGCTACCCTAAACACCTTTATTTTAATAGTAGTATAGAAATTAATACTAGGTTGCAAGCTTAGCTATCTTCTAAGGGTATTTACTTTAGCACCTCTTACCTCTATATTTATAAATAGAATAGGCTAATAGAGAGAGCTATAAGGGTACTTCTAGACCGTTTGCGTGCTACCCTATAGTAGTTATAATTACCTCTATATCTATAGTCTTACATCCTTCCTGCTATAGTAGATTTAGTTAATACTACTGCAAATAGCACTAAACCACTAAGTCCTAAACAGCTATATCTAGCTAATTTAGAGCCTTCTAAGACCTATAAGCCTGATTTTACTAAAATAAGGGCTATAGGCTCCTATTGCGAAGTTCTAATCCTATTAGAACAGAGATCTAGGTTGCAGAAGCTAGCTAAAAGAACTATTCCTAGTAGACTTTTAGCTACACTAGGTTCTAATATATATTTAATATACATTCCCTCTAAATAAGCTGTTATAAAGACTAGCTTCGTTAAAATTATAGAAGGAATAGGTTCTATTTTATAGGGCATCCCTAAGGTTCCTATTAGTTCTATAGTGGATAATCCTTTAGAGGGAGAAATTAATAACCAGCAGCAATTAGAAGATAATTATACTCCTAAGTATCCTTATCCTAGTTATCTAGATGTGCTAAATTATCTACTAGAACCTATAGAAAATTAAGCTCTTCTACTAAGCAACCCTATAGAAGCTATAGAGGCCCCTAAAGCCCCTATACCTATAGAAACACCTATAGAAGCTACTATAGAAGCTAAAGCTAATGCTGATGCTATGGATTTAGATAGAGATATATTTTCCTTAATTAAGGATCTATGCTTTAAGGCAAGGACTAAAGCAGCTATTACTTCTAATAGCAAGGATAAACTTCCTAATACGTAGAAGCAAGCCTTAAAAAGCTCTACTAAGCAGCATTAGATAGAAGCTACCTATAGCGAATTTAAGCAGCTATTAGCTGCTGGAACCTTTAAATTTATAGGGAAAGACTAAGTACCTAAGGGCTAAAGAGTTCTAAAGAATAGGCTTATCTATAGGCTTAAAAAGGATAAAGAAAATAATTCTATTAAATATAAGGCCTGCCTTATTGCTAAACAATTTATGCAAATAGAAGGTTAAGACTATCTAGAGACCTTTACTGCAACTAGTATTCCTTCTAGCTAGCGTATATTATTAGCTCTTGTAGCTTTTAATAACTAGGAAGTTAAGTAAATTAACTTTATAGGAGCGTTTTTAAATAGCAAGCTAAAGGAAGCTATTTATATAGAAATCCTAGATAGATTCGTTGAATTTGCAGAAGCAACGCTATTAGTAGCTAAGCTACTAAAAAGGTGTAATTATAAGCCCTCTAAAGAGCAAGTAATTAAGCTAGAAAAATCCCTCTATGGTCTAAAGTAAAGTCCTAGAGAATAGCAGCAAATTCTAACAGAATTACTTCAAAAGCATAGATTTAAACCTCTTATATCAGACCCAGCAGTCTTTTATAACCCAGCTATATCTACATATATTGCTACTTATGTAGATAACTGTCTTCTAATTAGGCCTAATTTACGATATATTAATAAGCTTAAAAAGCTACTAAATCAAGCTTATCCAATAGAAGATAGAGAACCAGCAGAATTCTTCCTAGGCGTTTAAATTACCCGTAATAGGTCTAAAAGGTCTATTAAAATCCATTAATCTTAATACATCCTTAAAGCCCTAGAAAGATTTAATATACTAGATGCTAAGCCAGCTTCTATCCCTATATAGCTAGGAATCCTAAAGCAACTAGTTACAAAACCTCTCTTAAAATCCGATTATAAGCTTTATTAGAGCATAATAGGCACTATAATGTACCTTATGTTGCTAACTAGGGCTAATATTGCTTTTTCCGTTCAGTAGCTATTAACTTTTCTAGCTAAGCTCTATATAGAGCACCTAAACGCCTCTAAGCACCTCTTAAGGTACTTAAGTAGTACTAGAAGCTTTGCTATTATTTATAAGCGTTCTAGTCTACACCCTATAGGGTCTTCTTCTAAAGCTTCTAATAGTTCTATTAGTTGTAAAGAAGTACTTAAGACCCTCCTTAGTTATTGCGATAGCGATTTTGCTAGTGATAAAGTCTCTTCTAAATTAACCTATGCTTATCTATATAAGCTAGCTAGTGGACCTATTAGCTAGAAATCGAAGAAAGCTAGTACTATTGCTCTTTCTACATTAGAAGCAGAATCTAATGCATTATCTAAAGCTATTAGGGAATTAGAGTGGCTCTACGGCCTTTTTAAGGAGATAAAGCTACCTTTAACCCCTCCTATTCCTATTAGGTGTAATAATTAAGGCGCTATAGTTACTGCTTACAACCTAACGTTGTATAGTAGAACTAAGCACACCCTTTTAAAGTTTAACTACATTAGGGAAAAGATTCGTAAAGGTATAGCTAAGGTTAGTTATATTAATACAAATTAGATGCCAGCAGATAGCCTAACTAAGCCTCTTGCTATTTAAAAGCATTAACAATTCATTAAGTTACTAGAGCTTTCTAGCTAGCTTATAAAAGCAACAAAAACACTCAAAAAATCGAAAAGCAATGAAAAACAGTTAAAAATCGATAACAATAAAAACAATTAACAACAACTAGTTATATTTAACTATAACTACCCTAGAATTGCTGGAATTAGTTATGTTATTAGTTATGTTATTTAGTTCTATTATTAGTACTGTATTTTGTTAGTTGATTCTAACTTAGATATCCTTTAAAGGAGCTAAGTTGCTTATAGAACTAGTTACTTCTCACATTTCTAGAGGGAGTGTTAAAAATAAGCTACCCTATATAGCCTATTTTTATGCCTACTAGTTGCTCTATTACGTGACCCTTATTAGGTCTTATTACGTTAATGTTTAGTAGAGATATCGTTGTTACTAGATGTAAATATCTAGATTTAACTAAGGCAAAGTTGCCTAACCTATAGTTAACTTTAACTGCGATTTTCTCTACAACTAGCAATAGTAGAAATTCAAGAAGTATACTATTTAAAAGCTAAGAATTAGGGCTATCTAATAGTATAATTGTTAGATAGAGTTGCTTATAAGGGTTGCTTATTATTAGTGGAATTTATTAAATTATGCACATAGGTGTCTCGTTTGTATAGCTATAAGTCGATTTTTTTGTTTTTATATAGTAAATCTTTTTGCAGAAATTATAAAGTAGCCTACAAGCCCCTTCTAGCAACTACAGCCCGCCGATATAGTTAAAGGGTCTATAAGGGACTGGAATAATTTAAGATCCTACTCTTACTTGTTTGTTACAGCGCTCTCAATATAAAATACCACTATTATTATAGTTATCTACTGCCTCTACGTGATCTATACTATACACTACAGCTTGATTTAGGCCGCTGCTGCTTCCACTACGTGATAATTGCTAGGAGCAATTACAGGTGCTAAATCTAAGAGACCACTACCCTCTTAGATATCTAGTCCTGTAATCCCTATTATTTTCAATAACTAGTTAGTATAAATCCAGCTAAATACAGGCCTTTAGCTCTAAAGGATGCTCTATATTGCCTAGGTTTAGATACTAACCTAATTAGTGGTCTAAAGCACTATTTAATAGGGGGCACTCTCCTTAGAAATCAGCTATTTCTAGCTAATAGAAGTTGCTGTAGGCTTCTAAATCCCAAAAAGCATGGTTTCTTCTTACAGCTTAAGGGGCAAGAGACCCCTAGAGTGTGTAAAAACTACGCTAATCTCTCTTATATAGGATTTCTAGCTAGCAATAGTTATAATAGCAGTTATAATGCTAGTTATCCTATAGAGGTTTAAATCCCTTAACAGCCTGTTTTTAATCTAAAGAAATATAGCTAAATCGAGGAATTATCTAACTTTAAAGAAGAAGAAGCAGATAATACTAATAACGATGCTATAGAGCTATTAGCTCTAGTTCCTAAACGGGCTCCTAGTTAGATTTCTTCTAATAATAGGGATTTAGAAGGTCTAAATCCTAAGTTGCTAGATATTAGAGGAAGTAGCTGTCTAGATCCCTTAAACAAGGCCTGTAGTTCTTAAGAGATCTAGCAAGATAGAGAGCAACAGGAAGCTAGCTCTAATAATAATTCTAGTAGTATAAATCCTACTGCTTCTTCTTCCTATAAGAAGCTCCTAGAATTAGCTGCTACTTGGCACGTTAGATTAGGGCATATAGGACTCCCTTTACTAAAGAAGACTGCTTCTATTACTAAAGGTATTCCTAATTTTACAAAAATTAAGGAAAAGGATTTTAACTGCCTAGCTTGCAACTAAGCTAAAGCTGTTAAAAGACCTAGTAAGCATGCTATTCCTAACCTCCCTAGATGTTTAGATATTATAGAGGGAGATACCGTTAAAATAGAGCCTATACTGCACAATAAGAGGCCTCTAGTTCTTTTTCTAATTAATAGAAAATTACGGTATAAGTAGTCTTTTAATCTAGCTAATAAAGAGGGTTTTACTCTTTATAGCTGTATTAGAAGCTTCTTTAAGGAATTAAAAAACCAGTATAACTGCTACCCTAAACACCTTTACTTTAATAGTAGTATAGAAATTAATACTAGGTTGTAAGCTTAGCTATCTTCTAAGGGTATTTGCTTTAGCACCTCTTGCCCCTATATTTATAAATAGAATAGGCTAATAGAGAGAGCTATAAGAGTACTTCTAGACCGTTTATATGCTACCCTACAGTAGTTACAATTACCTCTATATCTATAGTCTTACATTCTTCCTGCTATAGTGGATTTAGTTAATACTACTGCGAATAGTACTAAATTACTAAGTCCTAAACAGCTATATCTAGCTAATTTAGAGCCTTCTAAGACCTATAAGCCTAATTTTACTAAAATAAGGGCTATAGGCTCCTATTGCGAAGTTCTAATTCCTTTAGAATAACAATCTAGGTTGCAGAAGCTAGCTAAAAGAACTATTCCTAGTAGACTTTTAGCTACACTAGGTTCTAATGTATATCTAATATACATTCCCTCTAAACGAGCTGTTATAAAGACTAGCTTCGTTAAAATTATAGAAGGAATAGGTCCTATTTCATAGGGTATCCCTAAGGTTCCTATTGGTTCTATAGTGGATAATCCTTTAGAGGGAGAAATCAATAACTAGCAGTTAGTAGATAATTATACTCCTAAGTATTCTTATCCTAGTCATCTAGATGTGCTAAATCATCCACTAGAACCTATAGATTAAGCTCTTCTACTAAGCAACCCTATAGAAGCTGTAGAGGCCCCTAAAGCCCCTATATCTATAGAAGCCCCTTAGGCTAATATAGAACCTATAGAAGCTGAAGCTGAATCTATTGATGCTGATGCAATAGATTTAGATGGAGATATATTTTCCTTAATTAAGGATCTATACTTTAAGGCAAGGACTAAAGCAGCTATTACTTCTAATAGTAATAAGGATAAACTTCCTAACACGTAGAAGTAAGCCCTAAAAAGCTCTACTAAGCAGCATTAGATAGAAGCTACCTATAGCGAATTTAAGCAGCTATTAGCTGCTAGAACCTTTAAATTTATAGGGAAAGACTAAGTACTTAAGGGCTAAAGAGTTCTAAAGAATAGGCTTGTTTACAGGCTAAAGAAGGATAAAGAAAATAATCCTATAAAATATAAGGCCTGCCTTATTACTAAGGGATTTATGCAAATAGAAGGTTAAGACTATCTAGAGACCTTTGCTGCAACTAGTATTCCTTCTAGCTAGCGTATATTATTAGCTCTTGCAGCTTTTAATAACTAGGAAGTTAAGCAAATCGATTTTATAGGAGCGTTTTTAAATAGCAAGCTAAAAGAAGCTATTTATATAGAAATCCTAGATAGATTCGTTAAATTTGCAGAGCAAGCATCGCTATTAGTAGCTAAGCTACTAAAAAGCTGTAATTATAAGCCCTCTAAAGAGCAAGTAATTAAGCTAGAAAAATCCCTCTATATTCTAAAGTAAAGTCCTAGAGAATAGCAGTAAATTCTAACAGAATTACTTTAAAAGCATAGATTTAAACCTCTTATATTAGATCCAGCAGTCTTTTATAACCTAGCTACATCTATGTATATTGCTACTTATATAGATAACTGTCTTCTAATTAGGCCTAATTTACAATATATTAATAAGCTTAAAAAGCTACTAAATTAAGCTTATCCAATAGAAGATAGAGGACTAGTAGAATTCTTCCTAGGCGTTTAAATTACCTATAATAGGTCTAAAAGGTCTATTAAAATCCATTAATCTTAATACATCCTTAAAGCCCTAGAAAGATTTAATATGCTAGATACTAAGCTAGCTTCTATCTCTATACAGCCGGGAATCCTAAAGCAACTAGTTACAAAACCTCTCTTAAAATCCAATTATAAGCTTTATTAGAGCATAATAGGCACTATAATGTACCTTATATTACTAACTAGGGCTAATATTGCTTTTTCCGTTCAGTAGCTATTAACCTTCCTAGCTAAGCTCTATATAGAGCACCTAAACGCCTCTAAGCACCTCCTAAGGTACTTAAGTGGTACTAGAAGCTTTACTATTATTTATAAGCGTTCTAGTCTACACCCTATAGGGTCTTCCTCTAAAGCTTCTAATAGTTCTATTAGTTGTAAAGAAGTACTTAAGACCCTCCTTAGTTATTGCAATAGCGATTTTGCTGGTAACAAAGTCTCTTCTAAATCAACCTATGCTTATCTATATAAGCTAGCTAGTGGACCTATTAGCTGGAAATCGAAGAAAGCTAGTACTATTGCTCTTTCTACTTTAGAAGCAGAATCTAATGCATTATCTAAAACTATTAGGGAATTAGAGTGGCTCTACGGCCTTTTTAAGGAGATAAAGCTGCCTTTAACCCCTCCTATTTCTATTAAGTATAATAATTAAAGCGCTATAGTTACTGCTTACAACCTAATGTTATATAGTAGAACTAAGCACACCCTTTTAAAGTTTAACTACATTAGGGAAAAGATTTGTAAAGGTATAGCTAAGGTTAGTTATATTAATACAAATTAGATGCTAGTAAATAGCCTAACTAAGCCTCTTGCTATTTAAAAGCATTAACAATTCATTAAGTTACTAGAGCTTTCTAGCTAGCTTATAAAAGCAATAAAAACACTTAAAAAATTAAAAAGCAACAAAAAAACAGTTAAAAATCGAAAACAACAAAAACAATTAACAATAACTAGTTATATTTAACTATAACTACCTTAGAATTGCTGGAATTAGTTATGTTATTTAGTCCTGTTATTAGTACTGTATTTTTGTTAGTTAATTCTAACTTTAATATCCTTTAAAGGAGCTAAGTTGCTTATAGAACTAGTTACTTCTTATATTTCTAGAGGGAGTGTTAAAAATAAGCTACCCTATATAGCCTATTTTTATGCTTACTAGTTGCCTGTTAGTTGCTCTATTATGTAACCCTAACTAGGTCTTATTACGTTAATTTTTAGTAGAGATATCGCTGTTACTAGATGTAAAACATCTAGAATCGACTAAGGCAAAGTTACCTAACCTATAGTTAACTTTAACAGCGATTTTCTCTATAACTAGCAATAGTAGAAATTTAAGAAGTATACTATTTAAAAGCTAAGAATTAGGGCTATTTAATAGTATAATTATTGGATAAAGTTGCTTATAAGGGTTCCTTGTTATTAGTGGAATTTATTAAATTGTACATATAGGCGTCTCGTTTATATAGCTATAAGTTAATTTTTTTGTTTTTATATAGTAAATCTTTTTGCGGAAATTATAAAGTAGTCTATAAGCCCCTTTTAGTGACTACAGCCCGCTAATATAGTTAGTAGGTCTATAAGGGACTAGAAAGATTTAAGATCCTACCCTTACTAAGTTCGTTACAGCGCTCTCAATATAAAGATACTACTATTACAGTTATCTATTGCCTCTACGTAATCTATACTATACACTACAGCTTAATTTAGGCCGCTGCTGCTTCCACTACGTGATAATTGCTAGGAGCAATTACAGGTGCTAAATCTAAGAGACTACTACCCTCTTAGATATCTAGTCCTGTAATCCCTATTATTTTCAATAATATTCTCTCTATTGCTTACTTATAAAAAGTAGGGGTATAACATTTGCAGCTAGGCGCTTTATTCTAGCTATTCTATTGCTACACTAATACACTATTTATACTTTATATAGCATTATAGAGCTAATATATAAATAGACTTCTGCTCTACCTCTCCCTTTAATTACTTATAGCACCTTTATAACAGCTGTTTATTGCTCTATTAGCTAACCTATTAGTTGCATTAAAATAGAACTATTATATTCCCTTTACTTAAGTGTACCCTCCTAGGGTTTAAGAACACTCTACCTACCTTTATCTTATAAGCTTCTATCTATAGCTAGCAATTATTTACTTAGTATAGAAGAGCTAATCCTTATATAGATATAGGCTGTAACGCTAGTGTTGCTAGTATATAAATCGCCTATATACCTAAGTCCTCTATATTCTAAGCAATTATTACGTAATAATTTCTCTCCTTAACTAGAAAGCACTCTCTCTCTCTTGTCTCTATTGCTATTATAAATAGTTATTAGCTATATATAACCTATTTATATATAAGGGATATTGTTAAGGGTGTAGAGCGTAAACAGTTATTATTAGTGTTATTCCCTTAGCGCATAATAAACTAGTAGCTAGTAGGGCGTAAATAGTTATTATTATTATTACCTCTTTAGTATATAATAAATTAGTAGCTAGCCTTTAGCTGCTCTTAATATAAAAATAAACAATTTCTTTTTTCTCTTTTTTATCTTTTTCTTTCTTCTTTATATTTTATTTTACCTTTATATTATAACTAAATAATTCTATTATAGTTTCCTAAAATTCCTTACTTTACTATATAGCTACTACTACTTCTTTTAATATAAGAGAACCTCTTTTTAATATATTTAAATAGAATTTATCTAACTGCTAGTAGCTTACTAATTAAAATTACAAAATATTATCTTATTAGCCTAAAGTATACTGCCTCTTTACTTATATATAGCTTATTCTCTTACTAACTAGAAGTATATCTAGAACTTTAGTAGTTATATTGCTAGCGCTAACGCCTTTACTGCTCCTGCTTCTATAGTGCTATTAGTCCCTTACTGCTGCTATATCTATAGTTTCTTTATATAAGAGAACTTAAACAATTTAGAGCTATTTAATAGCAATATTCTTAAGGATATCTATATACTATACTACAATAACCTTTATAAGAAAGGCTTATATAACTATTGTTCTAGCTAAAGAAAAGAATATTAACTATATATATAGAGGCATTAAGGTTGCATTTAAAATCCTAGCCTCTTTACTAAGTATTCTTACTTATAGTATTACTTTACCTAAATATAGAAACTTATTAACTAAGGTTTTATAGTTAAGTCTATATTAATCCCCCTTTATACTAACTAGCTTTTCTGCTATATAATCTTTATATATAAATTTTTAAATGTATATAACTACTATAACTTTATCCTTAAGGATATACTTACTGCTAATTATATAGAAGAGAAAGTTATACCTTTTTCTTCTTCTTACTATATAATTTAAACTAGTTATTCTTTTATACCTATTTCTTTTCCTTTTACTAACTATAAGAGCACTATAGCCTTTATTATTCTAAAGAATAATAAGTTTAACTCTAATAAATATAAGTATATCTCTATAGAAGTTAATAATAACTTCTTATTCTCTTTTACACTTACTACTACTACTGCTATTACTATACCTTTATCTTTACCTCTACCTATACCTATATCTTACTATATACTACTAACCTCTACTGCTGCTGCCTCTTTACTACTGTATAAAGCCTCTTTACTGCTATATTTTGCCCCTTTACCTCTATAGAGTAACCTTAAGGTAATACACTAAAAATATACCTACCTTTAGGTAGAGCTTAAAAGCTTAAACTACTTATAATAGCAGCTACTAGCTATATTCTTAAAGTATATAACTTTAACCTAACTTACTACCTCTTTTGCCTTCTCTCTCTCTATTTTCTCTTCTTTAGAGACTATACCTTTACGCTTAAGGCGCTAAGTTATTTAAGATATTATATTCTTACTTATACCTATTAGTATAGAACCTTAATCTAAAACGCTAGTTATATTCTTACCTACTCTAGCCTTTACACTATTTACTAGTGCTGTAATTCTAGCTTCTGCTTTTATACTACTTTAGAGACGCTATATAGCTTCTTTAGCTTCTATTCTAAGACTGCCTAAAGAGCAATAAAGTGCCTTTTAGGTAACTATACCTCTTTACTATAAGCACTAATGCCTTCTTACTACTTACTAAGAAATTTCTTTTATTTTTACTATATTTTCTAATTTTTTTTTTTTTTTTATAATAATTATATAGGCCTCTATAAAAGAGAGTTTATTTTCCTTTATTTTTAGTTAAGAATTACTAAGTTATTATTAAAGTCTATATAAAATTTTACTATACTTTTACTAAGCCTATTATTAAATTAAGTATTTTTCTACTATAACTTAAATTAATCTAGTGCCTCTATATTAAAGAAGTTCTTTAGTAGTTTCTATATAGATTAAATAAATTCTACCTACTTAATAAGCACTTAATAGTGTTTCCTTTAGCTTAAGGCATTTTTAGTAGCTAGAATTTCCTTTACTCTATACTCCTTAAGGAATAGGTTAGTATTTATTGCAGTTAGCTTAAAACTAGGCCTTAAGTCTACTAATTGCTAATGTTATAGACTCGAGCCTTAGGCTTGGGTCTTTTAGTAGAGGGAGGACAGCAGGAGAGGGACAGAGATCTATATAGGTAAAGGGATAGAAGTAAGCTATATTTGTTTAGAGGTTACCTAAACTTTACTAGGCCCTAGAGAGAGAACCTTAGCTATAAAGTATATACTAAAAGGGGCTCCTAAGGGGATAGACCTACCTCTAAATATATAGTATAAAGGTATAAAGAGGCTTTTAGTTTCTTCTCTCTTTCTTCTTTTCTCTCTATAATTATAGTTCTTATTATAAACGCTAGTTAGCAGTAGCTACTAGGTTAGTTTATTATATACTATAATTATTCTATAGATAGAACACTAGCAAGAATAATGTTGTTTAGTTATAGTAATAAAGGCCTAGCTAGTTAGCTTAAGCACTCTTTTAACCTCTATAGAGAGGTAGAGGAAAATATAGTAGAAATTAGCTAAAAAGCAGTAGAAATTGTAGTGCTTTATAAATTAGTTAAGAGCTAATCTTTATAGATAAAGAAACTATAACGCTTTATAATAAACTATATATAGAAAGAGAAGTAGCTTTAAGCTACAGTAGGCTAGCAGCTAAAGAAACCTAAATAGAAGCTTCTATCTATAGTAAACCCTTATAATAGAAATAAATAAAGCTTTTAGGCTTAGTAAATAGGAATTATCTAAAAGCTCTAGGCTAATAGCGCCTTTATAGGTATAATATAGAACTAGTAGTACTATTTATACTAAAGCTTATTACTTAAGGTTTAGTAAAGAGTAGCTATCTATTATAAGGTAGGTAAAGTAAGGGAATATAATATATAAAGGTTCCTTAATTACTTAGAATTAGTCTTTATAGATTCTTACTAATAGAACTAAGCCTTAATTAAGCTTAATTAGCTTTAATAAAGTAACAATAAGTAGTTTATAGAATTCTACATTTATTTTAAGGAGAAAATTACGCTAGTAGAAAGAGCTAACTAGAATAATAGTATAAAGTTAACTAAGTTATAGATAGTGCTTAATAAAAAAATAAAGGATTATAGTATAAAGAGAGATATTCTCTATTATAACTACCTTTAGGCAGTAAAGTGCTATTATAGTATTGCGCTAAACCTTAAGTTATATTATATTAAGGAATAACACTAGCTAAAACGTAGCTCTAGCTCTAAAGGGCTCTAGAATAGCAACACTAAAATAACTAAGATTAATACTATAGAAACTTAATAAAGATAAAAAGGGAGTATAAAGAAATCTAGAGTAAAATAACTAAATAAGAATACTTTATAAGTAAAGTAGGTATTTAAGGCTAAACTTAAAAAACACTACTAAAAGAGGTAATGCCTTTAGTGTAAGTTATTCTAATACTATATTTAAGGATGTAAATAGTAACTAGTAAAACGTAAGCTAGAGTTAACTAATATATAAGTAGTAGCAATAGATAATATATAGAAGAAAAACTCTAATAAGTTAAGAAAAGGCTTACCTTTAGCCTTAAGCTTAATATAAAGATAAAGGTAATATAAATAACGCAATAACCTCTACTTAGTAAGCAGCTAAAAGAAAAATATAGAGAGATAACTAAGAAAATAAATATATTACTGTTCTTTATCTCTATACTCTTTAACTAACTGTTATTCTATAATATATAAATAAATAATAAGTATAACTACTTTACTGCAATAAGTAAGAGTTTAGTGTAATACCTTAGCCTAAAGTAGGTTCTATTGCTATATAAGAGAATAGTATAAATAGTAGTAAAGGTTAAATAGTAGTTCTATAATAGCTACTAAAGAAGCGCCTTAATTGCTTCTTTAGTTTACTTATAGGCAAATATTAACAGCTAGGTCTTTTTAGTAGTAGCTTATATAATCCTAGGCTTAACCTAAGATTATATCTTTAGAAGCCTATAGTTAGCCTATAATAGAATTATCCTTAACGCTGCTAGCTAGAGCCTATTAGTAGGTAAAGCTAAGGGCCTTATAATTTAAGTAGTAAAAGCTTAAGACGTTAAAGACCTAATAAGACTAATATTAGCAGTAGTTTATAGTGCTTTAATAAAATAGAGTAAGAGCTAAAAGGTTACTATATATTTTATTGCTATAAGCCTTTAGGAAATTACCTCTATATTATTATTATAAATATCTCTAGAAAGCCTTAATCTACTAATGCTACTACTTAAATTAAAGAACTTTTATAATCTTTTTAAAGAAGAGAAAGCCTAAGGCCTTCTGCTATATAAAGAGAGGCTAAATTATTATATTAAGCTAAAATAGCAGCTAAATAGCTCCTTACTGTTACTACTGTAGGCTCTACTATATAATATACTATAGAACTATTTATTAGAAATTAGAAGATAGAGAATAAACTTAATAGATAAAGAATAGATTTAAGCTAGCTTCTTTTTAGCAGTAGTACTTATCCTTTTAGCTAAAAAGCTAAGTAAAGAATAGTAATTCTATATTAATTATTAAGCTCTTAATAAGATTATAGAATAGAACTATTACTTACTTCCCTTAATAAAGAAAATACTTAAGTTATTATTAAAGGTATATTAGTTTACTAAACTAAATATACAGTTAGCCTTCTATAAGATTTAAATAGTAAACAGTAAAGAGTACCTTATAGCGTTTTATACCTAGTTTAGCCTCTTTAAATAGCTAGTTTACCCCTTTAGGTTAGTAGAAGCTCTAGCTATATTTTAATAATATATTAATAGTGCACTAAAAGAGGCCTTTAGAGATTATATAACTACTTATTTAAATAACATCCTTATTTACACTAAGGGTTCTAGGAAAAACTATATATATAAGGTATAAAGAATCCTAGAAAAGTTATAGTTAGTAGAGCTATACTTAAATCTTAAGAAATACTACTTTACTATAACTAAAGTTAAATACCTTAGCTTTATAGTTATAGTAAAAAGGAAGATATACTTAAATCTAAAGAAAATTGTAGCTATTTAGAAGTAGTAAGCTTTTACTAAATTATAAGGGGTATAAAGCTTCCTTAAATTTATAAACTTTTACTGTAACTTTATATTAGATTTCTTAAATATTATAGAGCCTTTAGTTAACTTAATAAAAAAAGGAGTTCTATTCTAGTAAATAAAGAAATATAAAAGGTTATTTATAAAGCTTAAGGAGGCCTTTACCTTATACTTAGTCTTAGCCTAGTAGAACCTTAAGAAGAATATAGTAGTAAAGGCTAATTACTTAAAAGAGGCCCTTAGTAGCTATTTATTCTAATATAATAAAGCTAGTGTACTGCAGCCTATAGTATACTATTTAGCTAGATTATCTTTAGCTTAATGTAACTATACTATTTATAATAAGGAACTCTTAGCAATAATATCTTACCTTAAAGCCTAAGCAGTAAAGTTATAGAAAGTAGTATATCCCTTTATAATCCTTATAGACTATAAGAATCTAGAATACTTTATATCTCTATAAAAGATCTTTAAGCATTAAGCTAAGTAGATAGAGCTTCTCTCTCTCTTTAACTACTACCTATAATACTGCTTAGGGCTATAAGTAGAGTAACTAAATATATTATTATAATAAGAGCAAGATTAAGATAGAGTAACGCTATAGATAGACTAGGTTCTCTAGCCTCTCTCTATTAGCTGCCTTAGTACTCTCTATAGAGATAAAGAGAAGAAAAAGGTTATAGAGAATATTAAGGTAGAAATAGCTAGTAAAATAACACTAAAAAGTTAACTAGCTGTAGCTTTATAGGTGCTAGCTAGAATAATACTGTTTCTAGATAAATACTTATAGAGCCTATAGAACTAAGGAGTATAGAAAGACCTAATATACTTAATAAGGTTAAATATAGTCTAGAAGGGGGAAAGAAGGTTTTTATTAAAGGTAAAAATATAAGAATAGATTATAGACTACACTCTTAATATATAAAGAGCGCTAGTCTTTTAGAGCTGCCTCTAGGTCTTTAAGTATAAGCTATTAACTACTATATTAATATATAGAATATATAAGTTACTAATATTAAGCTACTTAGAATAAAATACTATATTCTAGGCATTAATATACAACTATTACTAGAATAGGCTATCCTAAGATGTTGCTTAGTATATTTAAAACTGCTACTATTATAGCAGCTAGAAGAGTAAGAGGTTATAGTAAGGCCTTTTACAACCTATTTTAGCGCTAAATAGATATTAGTTATAAATCTCTATAGATTTTATAATAGATTTACTAGCGCTAAACTAGGCTATACTCTCTTACTTAATAGTTATTATTAATTAACTTTTAAAGTATATATAGTTAAAGGCAATAACCTCTATAGAGGTAAAGGAATATACTTAGTAGTTTAAGTATTATTAGTAGTAGTTTTATAGGTTCTTAAAATAAATTATCTCTAACTATAGTTTAGATTAATTAAGTACCTTTAAACTACTCTTTATTACTTTATTAGAATTAAATAATTGCTGTTTATATTCTATTACCTATAGATAAATAGTAAAATAGAGAGAGTTAATTAAGAAGTATAAGCAATTCTATAGATTATAGTTGCCTTTTTGCAGTTTAACTAGCCTAAATATCTCTTTATATATTAGCTAGCTATTAACAATAGAAATTCTTTAGTAACTAATATAAGTTTAAACTAGGTAATATATAAGTATAATATAAACTTTATCTAAAAGCTTATAGATAAAGAGAAGTTCTAAGTCTTATATAAAGGGTAAGCTTTAGCGTTCCTTAAACAGCTATAAAAGAGTATAAATATTACTTAAGCTATAATTAACTTTACTTAATAGAGGTAATAAGAGCAGTTAAATAGAAGCTATAAGCTAGTAGAATAGTATAAAGTAGAGAACTTAGTTTAGCTAACGCTCTATTATATTAAAATAAACTACTTAAGTTAGAAGCTTAATTAGGTTATAGTAAAGTATATAGTTATAGATATACTAATATCTTTAACTATAAAGTTAGATATTTTACTAGAAATTTACTTAGTTTTTTATATTAACCTTATTAAGTAAGTAGCAATAAACCTTTTACCTTTTTAGTAGTTAGTAGACTTAAGGCTTAGTCTTAAGCTAACTATAATAAATACTAACTTATCCCTTAAGGAATATAGAGTAAAGGAAATTCTAGCTACTAAAAACGCTTTAGGCTAAAGGAGACACTATTAAGTACTTATTAAGTAAGTAGAATTTATTTAGCTTATATAGAAACTACTAAAAAACTTTCTTAATATAAAAGCGCTAAATTAATTTAAGTTATAGTAAAAAAACGCTTAATTTAATAATAAGCTTAGTAAAAGTATAGTAAAATTTTATATAGACTTTAATAATAACTTAGTTACCTTTAACTAAAAATAAAAGAAAATAAACTTCTCTTTATAAAGGCCTATATAACTATAAAAAAAAATAAAATAAAATAAAAGAAATTTCTTAGTAAGTAGTAAAAGAGCATTAGTGCTTATAGCGTAAAGGTATAACTACTTAAAAGGCGCTTTATTACTCTTTAGGTAGTTATAGAATAAAAGCTAAAGGAACTATATAGTGTCCCTAGAGTAGCGTAGAAGTAGGAGCTAGAATAGTAGTGCTAGCAAAAGATATAAAGGCTAAAGTAGGTAAGAATATAACTAGTGCTCTAGATTAAGGCCTTACTCTAGTAGGTATAGGTAAGAATATAACATCTTAAATAGCTTAGCGCTTTAGGTATAAAGGTATAGTTCTAAAAGGAAGAAAGATAAAGAAAAAGGAAGCTAAAAGAGCAGTAAGCTAGGTTAAGGTTATATACTTTAGGAATATAGATAGTAATTAGCGCTATAAGTAGTTTAAGCTTTTAAGCTTTACCTAAAGGTAAGTATATTTTTAGTGTATTACTTTAAGGTTATTCTATAAGGGTAAAGGGATAATATATAGTAGTAAAGAAGCTTTATATAGTAGTAAAGAAGTAGTAGTAGTAGAGGTTAGCAGCATGCAATAGAGTATAGGTATAGGTAAGAGTAATAATAAAGGTACAGCAATAGCAGTAGTAGTAATAAGTGCAAAAGAGAATAAGAAGTTATTATTAATATCTATAGAGATATATTTATACTTATTAGAGTTAAACTTATTGTTCTTTAGAACAATAGAGGCTATAGTACTCTTATAGATTGTAGAAGAAGAAGAAGTAAGTATAAAAGAGCTATTAGCTTAAATTATATAATAAGAAGGAGAAAAGAGTGTAATCTTCTTTTCTATATAATTAGTAGTAAGTATATCCTTAAGAACAGTATTATAGTAATTATATATATTTAAGAACTTATAGGTAAGAATAGTTTAGTAAGTAAGCTAGCTAGAGTAAAAGAGAATTAATATAAACTTAACTATAAAACCTTAGTTAATAAGTTTCTATATTTTAGTAAAGTAATACTATAGGTAAGAATACTTAGTAAAGAGGCTTAAATTCTAAATACAGCCTTTATATCTCTATATATATAGTTAGTATTCTCTCCTTTAGCTAGAATAATAGTTATATAAGCCTTTTTTATAAAAGTTATTGCAATATAGTATATAAATATCTTTAAGGATATTATTATTAAATAACTCTAAGTTATTTAAGTCCCTTTATATAAGAAAACTATAGATATAGCAGCAGTAAAGGACTAATAGTACTATAGAAGTAGAAGTAGTAAAGGCGTTAGCGCTAGCAATATAACCGCTAAAGTTCTAGATATACTTTTAGTTAGCAAAAGAATAAGCTATATATAAGCAAAGAGGTAGCGTACTTTAGGCTAATAAAATAACATTTTGCGATTTTAATTAGTAAGCTATTAGTAGTTAAATAAATTCTATTTAAATATATTAAAAAGAGGTTCTTTTATATTAAAAGAAGCAGTAGTAGCTATATAGTAAAGTAAGGAATTTTAGGAAACTATAATAGAATTATTTAGTTATAATATAGAGGTAAAATAAGATATAAAGGAGAAAGGAAAAGATAAAAAAGAGAAAAAAGAAATTATTTATTTTTATATTAAAAATAGCTAAAGGCTAGCTACTAGTTTATTGTACACTAAAGGGATAATAATAATAATAACTATTTACACTCTACTAGCTATTAGTTTATTGTGCGCTAAGAGAATAGCACTAATAATAACTATTTGCACTTTATACCCTTAATAACACCCCTTATATATAGATAGGTTGTATATATCTAATAACTGTTTGCAATAGTAATAAGAATAAAAGAGAAAGAGTACCTTTTAGTTAATAAAAGGGATTATTATATAATAATTGCTTAAAATATAAGGAGACCTAAGGATATAGGCAGTTTATACACTAGTAATACTAGTATTACAGCTAGCGCCTATATAATAAGCAGATAATTAATAGCTATATATAGAGAGCTATAAGGCAGAGAGAGGTAGGGAGTTAATAAACCCTAGAAAGGTACAATTAAGCAGGGGGGAGCATAATTAACCTATTATAGCGCAACTAATAGGTTAGTTAGTAGAGTAATTAACAGCTATTGCTAAGGTACTATAGACAATTAAAGAGAAGGGAGGTAGAGTAAACGTTTGTTTATATATTAGCTCTATAACACTATACTAATAATAAACAGTACGTTAGTGCAGCAATAGAACAGCTAGAGTAAAGCGCTTAGGGACAAACGTTATACCTCTATTTTTTTATAAGTAGACAATAGAGGAAATATAAAGAGAGAGTAGATAAAGAGTTAGCTGCTATCTATAGTACTTACTATAGACGTTAAAAGGGAGTATTATAGAGCCTAGAAGAAGAAAGAGAGTATATTATAGACTTAAGCCTTAGGCTTAAGTCTTTTAGTAAAGAGAGAACAGTAGAAGAGAGATAGAGATCTATATAGGTAAAGGGATAGAAGTAAGCTATATTTATCTAGAGGTTACCTAGACTTTACTAGGCCCTAGAGAGAGAACCTTAGCTATAAAGTATATACTAAAAGGGGCTCCTAAGGGGATAGACCTACCCCTAAATATATAGTATAGGGGTATAGGGAGGCTTCTAGTTCCTTCTCTCTTCCTCCTTTCCTCCCTATGATTATAGTTCTCATTATAGACGCTAGTTAGCAGCAGCCACTAGGTCAGTCCATTACAGCTAAGAAGGTAAGGGGTTTATTGCTGCTTACTTAATAAGATTAATATAAAAGACTAGGTAAATTTCTAGTAAAATATCTAGCTTTATAGTTAAAGGTATTAGTATATCTATAACTATATACTTTACTATAACTTAATTAAGCTTCTAACTTAAGCAGTTTATCTTAATATAATAAAGTATTAGCTAAACTAAGTCCTTTACCTTATACTATTCTACTAGCCTATAGCTTCTATTTAATTACTCTTACTGCCTCTACTAGGTAAAGTTAATTATAGCTTAAGTAATATTTATACCTTTCTATAGCTATTTAAGGAATACTAAAGCCTACTCTTTATATAAAACTTAGAACTTCTCTTTATCTATAAGCTTTTAAATAAGGTCTATATTATACCTATATATTACTTAGTTTAAACTTATACTAGTTACTAAGGAATTCCTATTATTAATAGCTAGCTAGTATATAGAGAGATATTTAAGCTAGTTAAACTGCAAAAAGGCAACTATAATCTATAGAATTACTTATACTTTCTAATTAACTCTCTTTATTCTACTGTTTATCTATAGGTAATAGAATGTAAATAGTAATTATTTAATTCTAATAAGGCAATAGAGAGTAATCTAAAAGGTGCTTAATTAATCTAAACTATAGTTAGAGATAATTTATTTTAAGAACCTATAAAACTACTACTAATAATGCTTAAACTGCTAAGTATATTTCTTTACCTTTATAGAGGTTATTACTTTTAACTATATATACTTTAAAAGTTAATTAGTAATAACTATTAAGTAAAAGAGTATAGCTTAGTTTAGCGCTAGTAAATCTATTATAAAATCTATAGAGATCTATAACTAATACCTATTTAGCGCTAGAATAAGTTATAAAAGGCCTTACTATAACCTCTTACTCTTCTAGCTACTGTAATAATAGCAGTTTTAAACGTACTAAGCAATATCTTAGGACAGCTTATTTTAGTAATAGTTATATATTAATGCCTAAAATGTAGTATTTTGTTCTAGGTAGCCTAATATTAGCAACTTATATATTCTATATATTAGTATAGTAGTTAATAGCTTATACTTAAGGACTTAAAGGTAGCTTTAGTAAACTAATGCCTCTTATATATTAAAGGTATAGTTTATAATTTATTTTTATATTTTTACCTTTAATAGAAACCTTCTCTTCTCTTTCTAAACTGCATTTAACCTTATTAGGTATACTAGGTCTTTTTATACTCCTTAGTTCTATAGGCTCTATAAGTATTTATTTAGAAATAGCATTATTTTAGCTAGCACCTATAAAGCTATAACTAGTTAACTTTCTAGCGTTACTTTACTAGCTATTTCTACTTTAATATTCTCTATAATTTTCTCTTTCTCTTTATCTCTATAGAGAGCGCTAAGGTAGTTAATAGAGAGAGGCTAAAGAACCTAGCCTATCTACAGCATTACTCTATCTTAATTCTACTCTTATTGTAATAATATATTTAGTTACTCTACCTATAGCCCTAAGCAGTATTATAGGTAGTAGTTAAAGAGAGAAAGAAGCTTTACCTACTTAGCTTAATACTTAAAGATCTTTTATAGAGATATAAAGTATTCTAGATTCTTATAGTCTATAAAGATTATAAAGGGGTATACTACTCTCTATAACTTTACTGCTTAAGCTTTAAAGTAAGATATTATTGCTAAAAGCTTCTTATTATAAATAGTATAGTTACGTTAAGCTAGAGATAACCTAGCTAAATAGTATACTATAGGCTGTAGTATACTAGCTTTATTATATTAAGATAAATAGCTACTAAGGGCCTCTCCTAAGCAATTAGCCTTTACTACTATATTCTTCTTAGAGTTCTACTAGGCTAAAACTAAGTATAAGGTAAAGGCCTCCTTAAGCCTTATAAATAACCTCTTATATTTCTTTATTTACTAGAATAGAACTCCCTTCTTTATTAAGTTAACTAAGGGCCTTATAATATCTAAGAAATTTAATATAAAGTTATAGTAAAAGTTTGTAAATCTAAAGAAGCTTTATACTCTTTATAACTTAGTAGGAGCTTACTACTTCTAAATAGCTATAATCTTCTCTAGATTTAAGTATATCTCCCTTTTAGCTATAACTATAAAGCTAAGGTATTTAACTTTAGTTATAGTAAAGCAGCATTTCTTAAGATCTAAGTGTAGCTCTATTAACTACAACTTTTTTAGGATTCTCTATACCTTATATATATAGTCTTTCCTAAAACTCTCTATATAAATAAAGATATTATTTAGATAAGCAGTTATATAATCTCTAAGGGCCTCTTTTAGTACGCTATTAATATATTGTTAGAATATAGCTAGAGCCTCTACTAACCTAAAGGGGCAAACTAGCTATTTAAAGAGGCTAAACTAGGTGTAAAACACTATAAGGTGCTCTTTACTATCTACTATCTAGATTCTATAGAAGGCTAACTATATATTTAGCTTAGTAAACTAATATACCTTTAATAATAACTTAAGCGTCTTTTTTATTAAGAGAAGTAGGTAATAGTTCTATTCTATAATCTTATTAAGAGCTTAATAATTAATATAGAATTACTATTCTCTACTTAGCTTTTTAGCTAAAAGAATAGGTACTACTACTAAGAAGAAGCTAGCTTAAATCTATCCTTTATCTATTAGGTTTATTACCTACCTATAATAAACTGACCTAGTAGCTGCTACTAACTAGCGTCTATAATAAGAACTATAATTATAGGGAGGAAAGGAGGAAGAGAGAAGGAACTAAAAGCCTCCCTATACCCCTATGCTATATATCTAGGGGTAGGTTTATCCCCTTAGGAGCCCCTTTTAGTATATACTCTATAGCTAAGGTCCTCTCTCTAGAGCCTAGTAAAGTCTAGCTAACCTCTAGACAAATGCAGCTTACTTCTATCCCTTTACCTATATAGATCTCTATCTCTCTTTTACTATTCTCTCTTTACTAAAAGACCTAAGCTTAAGGCTTAAGTCTATAATATACTCTCCTTCTTCTTCTAGGCCCTATAATAATCCCTTTTGTTGTCTATAGTAGGTACTGTAAATAGCAGCTAACTCTCTATCTACTCCTTTTTTATATTTCCTCTATTGTTTACTTATAAAAAAAAAAATAGAGGCATAACGTTTACGTCTAAGTGCTTTACTCTAGCTGTTCTATTACTGCACTAATACACTATTTGTTGTTAGTATAGTGTTGTAGAGCTAATATATAAATAGACGTTTACTCTACCTCCCTTCCCTCTAATTGCCTATAGCACCTTAGCAATAGCTGTTAATTGCTTTACTAACTAATCTATTAGTTGCGCTATAATAGGTTAATTACGCTCCCTCTTACTTAATTATACCCTTCTAGGGTCTATTAACCCTTTGCCCCCCTTTACCTTATAATTCTCTATATATAGCTATTAATTATCTGCCTATTATATAAGCGCTAGCTGTAATGCTAGTATTGCTAGCGCATAAACTGCCTATATCCCTAGGTCTTCTTATATTTAAAGCAATTATTACGTAATAATCTCTTTTATTAACTAAAAGGCACTCTCTCTCTTTTATCTCTATTGTTGTTGTAAACAGTTATTAGATATATATAACCTATCTATATATAAGAGGTATTATTAAGGGTGTAAAGTGTAAATAGTTATTATTAGTGTTATTCTCTTAGTATATAATAAACTAACAGCTAGTAAAGCGTAAACAGTTATTATTATTATTATCCCTTTAGTATATAATAAACTAGTAGCTAGCCTTTAGCTATTTTTAATATAAAAATAAATAATTTCTTTTTTCTTTTTTTATCTTTTTCTTTCTTCTTTATATTTTATTTTACCTCTATATTATAACTAAATAATTCTATTATAGTTTCCTAAAATTCCTTACTTTACTATATAGTTACTACTGCCCCTTTTAATATAAAAGAACCTTTTTTTAATATATTTAAATAGAATTTATCTAACTACTAGTAGCTTACTAATTAAAATCGCAAAATATTGTTTTATTAGCCTAAAGTATACTGCCTCTTTACTTATATATAGCTTATTCTTTTACTAACTAGAAGTATATTTAGAACTTTAGTAGTTATATTGCTAGCGCTAGTGCTCTTACTGCTTCTACTTCTATAGTGCTATTAGTTTCTTACTGCTGCTATATTTATAGTTTCCTTATATAAAAGAACTTAAACAATTTAGAGTTATTTAATAGCAATATTCTTAAGAATATCTATATACTATACTATAATAACCTTTATAAAAAGGGCTTATATAACTGTTATTCTAGCTAAAGGAGAGAATACTAACTATATATATAGAGGCATTAAGGTTGTATTTAAAATTCTAGCCTTTTTACTAAGTATTCTTACCTATAGTATTACTTTACCTAAATATAGAAACTTATTAACTAAGGTTTTACAGTTAAGTCTATATTAATTCTCTCTTATACTAACTAGCTTTTCTACTATATAATTCTTATATATAAATTTTTAAATATATATAACTACTATAACTTTATCCTTAAGGATATACTTACTACTAATTATATAGAAAAGAAGGTTATACTCTCTTCTTCTTCTTACTATATAACTTAAACTAGTTATTCTTTTATATTTACTCTCTCTCTCTCTTTACTAACTATAAAAGCACTATAGCCTTTATTATTCTAAAGAACAATAAGTTTAACTCTAATAAGTATAAGTATATCTCTATAGATATTAATAATAACTTCTTATCTCTCTTTATACTTACTACTACTACTACTATTACTATACTTTTTTTATTACTGCTACTTATACTTACACTTTATTATATACTATTAACCTTTACTACTACTGCCCCTTTACTGCTATATAAGGCTTCCTTACTGCTATATATTATCCCTTTACTTTTATAGAATAACCTTAAGGTAATACACTAAAAATATACCTACCTTTAGGTAGAGCTTAAAAGCTTAAACTACTTATAGCGCTAATTGCTATCTATATTCCTAAAGTATATAACTTTAACCTAGCTTACTACTCTCTCTACTTTCTCTCTCTTTATCTTTTTCCCTTTAAGGACTATACCTTTATGCCTAAAGCGCTAAGCTATTTAAGATATTATATTCTTACTTATACTTACTAGAGTAAAGCCTTAATCTAGAGCATTAGTTATATTCTTGCCTACTCTAGCCCCTATACCTTCTACTAGTACTGCTATTCTAGCTTTAGCTTTTACACTACTCTAGAGGCACTATATAGCTTCTTTAGCTTCTATTTTATAACTGCTTAAAGAGCAATAAAGCGCCTTTTAGGTAGTTATACCTCTATACTATAAGTACTACTACCCCTTTACTACTTACTAAGAAATTTCTTTTGTTTTTATTTTTTTTTTTATAATAATTATATAGGCCTCTATAAAGAAGAGTTTATTTTCCTTTATTTTTAGTTAAAGATTACTAAATTATTATTAAAGTCTATATAAAATTTTACTATACCTTTACTAGGCCTATTGTTAAATTAAGTGTTCTTTTACTATAACTTAAATTAATTTAGTACCTCTATATTATAGAAGTTCTTTAGTAGTTTCTATATAAGCTAAATAAATTCTACTTACTTAATAAGTACTTAATAGTATCTTCTTTAGCTTAAAGCGTTTTTAGTAGCTAAAATTTCCTTTACTTTATACTTCTTAAGAGCTAAGTTAGTATTTATTATAGTTAGCTTAAAACTAGGCCTTAAGTTTACTAATTACTAAAAAAGTAAGAGGTTTATTGCTGCTTACTTAATAAAATTAATATAAAAAACTAAGTAAATTTCTAGTAAAATATCTAACTTTATAGTTAAAGGTATTAATATATCTATAACTATATACTTTACTATAACCTAATTAAGCTTTTAACTTAAGTAGTTTATCTTAATATAATAAAGTATTAGCTAAACTAAGTTCTCTACCTTATACTATTCTATTAGCTTATAGCTTCTATTTAACTACTCTTACTACCTCTACTAAGTAAAGTTAATTATAGCTTAAGTAATATTTATACTCTTTTATAGCTATTTAAGGAACACTAAAGCTTACTCTTTATATAAAACTTAGAACTTCTCTTTATTTATAAGCTTTTAAATAAAGTCTATATTATACCTATATATTACCTAGTTTAAACTTATACTAGTTACTAAGGAAGTTTTATTGTTAATAGCTAGCTAATATATAGAGAGATATTTAGGCTAGTTAAACTGCAAAAAGGCAACTATAACCTATAGAATTACTTATACTTCCTAATTAACTCTCTTTATTTTACTGTTTATCTATAGGTAATAGAATATAAACAGTAATTATTTAATTCTAATAAAGTAATAAAGAGTAGTTTAAAAGGTACTTAATTAATCTAAACTATAGTTAAAGATAATTTATTTTAAGAACCTATAAAACTACTACTAATAATACTTAAACTACTAAGTATATTCCTTTACCTTTATAGAGGTTATTACCTTTAACTATATATACTTTAAAAGTTAATTAATAATAACTATTAAGTAAAAGAGTATAGCCTAGTTTAGCGCTAGTAAATCTATTATAAAATCTATAAAGATCTATAACTAATACCTATTTAGCGCTAGAATAAATTATAAAAGGCCTTACTACAACCTTTTACTCTTTTAGCTGCTGTAATAGTAGTAGTTTTAAATGTATTAAGTAATATCTTAGGACAGCTTATTCTAGTAATAGTTATATATTAATACCTAAAATGTAGTATTTTATCCTAAGTAGCTTAATATTAGTAACTTATATATTCTATATATTAATATAGTAGTTAATAGCTTATACTTAAGAACCTAAAGGCAGCTTTAGTAAACTAACGCCCCTTATATATTAAGGGTATAGTTTATAATTTATTCTTAAGTTTTTACCTTTAATAGAAACCTTCTTTCTCTCTTTTAGACTATATTTAACCTTATTAGGTATACTAGGTCTTTTTGCACTTCTTAGTTCTATAGGCTCTATAAGTGTTTATTTAAGAATAGTATTGTTTTAGCTAGTACCTATAAAGCTATAGCTAGTTAACTTTCTAGCGTTACTTTACTAGCTATTTCTACCTTAATATTCTCTATAACCTTCTCTTTCTTTTTATCTCTATAAAGAGCACTAAGGCAGCTAATAGAGAGAGGCTAAAGAACCTAGTTTATCTATAGCGTTACTTTATCTTAATTCTACTCTTATTATAATAATATATTTAGTTGCTCTACCTATAGCTCTAAGCAGTATTATAGATAGTAGTTAAAGAGAGAGAGAAGCTCTACCTACTTAGCTTAACGCTTAAAGATCTCTTATAGAGATATAAAGTATTCTAGATTCTTATAGTCTATAAGGATTATAAAGGGGTATACTACTCTTTATAACTCTACTGCTTAAGCTTTAAGGTAAGATATTATTGCTAAAAGCTCCTTATTATAAATAGTATAGTTACATTAAGCTAGAGATAACCTAGCTAAATAGTATACTATAGACTGCAGTACACTAGCTTTATTATATTAAGATAAATAGCTACTAAGGGCCTCTTCTAAGCAATTAGCCTTTACTACTATATTCTTCTTAAGGTTCTACTAGGCTAAAACTAAGTATAAGGTAAAGGCCTTCTTAAGCCTTATAAATAACCTCTTATATTTCTCTATTTACTAGAATAAAACTTCTTTCTTTATTAAGCTAACTAGAGGCTCTATAATATCTAAGAAATCTAATATAAAGTTACAATAAAAGTTTATAAATTTAAGGAAGCTTTATACTCTTTATAACCTAGTAAAAGCTTACTACTCCTAAATAGCTATAATCTTCTTTAGATCTAAATAAATCTCCCTTTTTACTATAACTATAAAGCTAAGGTATTTAACTTTAGTTATAGTAAAGTAGTATTTCTTAAGATCTAAGTATAGCTCTACTAACTATAACTTTTCTAGGATTCTCTATACCTTATATATATAGTCTTTTCTAGAACCTTTAGTGTAAATAAGGATGTTATTTAGATAAGTAGTTATATAATCTCTAAGGGCCTCTTTTAGTGCGCTATTAATATATTATTAAAATATAGCTAAAGCCTCTACTAACCTAAAGGGGTAAACTAGCTATTTAAAGAGGCTAAACTAGGTATAGAACGCTGTAAGGTACTCTTTACTATTTACTATCTAGATTCTATAGAAGGCTAACTATATATTTAGTTTAGTAAACTAATATACCTTTAATAATAACTTAAGTGTCTTCTTTATTAAGAGGAGTAAGTAATAGTTTTATTCTATAATCTTATTAAGGGTTTAATAATTAATATAGAATTACTATTCTCTACTTAGCTTTTTAGCTAAAAGAATAAGTACTACTACTAAAGAGAAGCTAGCTTAAATCTATTCTTTATCTATTAGGTCTATTACCTACCTTCTAATTTTTAATAAATAGTTCTATAGTATATTATATAGTAGGGTCTACAGCAGTAACAGTAAGGAGCTATTTAGCTGCTCTTTTAGCCTAATATAGTAATTTAGCCTCTCTCTATATAGTAGAAGGCTTTAGGCTCTCTCTTCTTTAAAAAGATTATAAAAGTCCTTTAATTTAAGTAGCAGCATTAGTAGATTAAGGCCTTTTAGGGATATTTATAATAATAATATAGAGGTAATTTCCTAAAGGCTTATAGCTGTTAAAAATAAGCTACCCTGTATAGCCTATTTTTATGCCTACTAGTTGCTCTATCACGTGACCCTTATTAGGTCTTGTTACGTTGATTTTTGGTAGAGATATCGCTGTTACTAGATGCGAAACATCTAGAATCGACTAAGGCAAAGTTGCCTAACCTATAGTTAACTTTAACTGCGATTTTCTCCACAACTAGCAATAGTAGAAATTTAAGAAGTATACTATTTAAAAGCTAAGAATTAGGGCTATTTAATGGTATAATTGTTGGATAGAGTTGCTTATAAGGGTTGCTTGTTATTAGTAGAATTTGTTAAATTGTGCATATAGGCGTCTTGTTTATATAGCCGTAAGTTGATTTTTTTGTTTTTATATAATAAATCTTTTTACGGAAATTATAAAGTAGCCTATAAGCCCCTTCTAGCAACTACAGCCCGCTAATATAGTTAGAGGGTCTATAAAGGACTAGAAAGATTTAAGATTCTACCCTCACTTGTTCGTTACAGCGCTCTTAATATAAGATACTACTATTATTATAGTTATCTACTGCCTCTACGTGATCTATACTATACACTACAGCTTAATTTAGGCCGCTGCTGCTTCTACTACGTAATAATTGCTAGGAGCAATTGCAGGTGCTAAATCTAAGAGACTACTACTCTCTTAGATATCTAGTTCTGTAATCTCTATTATTTTTAATAGGTTATAAGCCTGGAAGACCTATCTGCAAGCTGTTAGCCCGCTGAAATCTACTATTGTGTACTATATTACCCACTAGAAGCTATATTAAGACCTGCGCTAGCAGCTATTGCTGCTAAAAATTAGTAGCTTGCTGGAAGCTATTAATACCTGCTGCACACATATCGCCAGCCACTATACTAGTGTTTTTATTCTGCCCACCCTGTGCCTCCTGCACTAGTTCTATGCACCTAGTGTATATACACTTTTGAAGCTATTCTTAATAGCTAGGTTCTATTGTTGCGCAACATTAAAATATATATATCTATACACATTACATTCGCACTGTGAATTGTTTTATTAGGCACTGCCTAATTAATTATTTCTATTAAGAAATAAGCTTAGCGCTGCACTACATCGCTTGTTGTTGTGCTGTTATCTTGTATATTGTGCACCCTGTGCACCTCTGTTAGTGGCTATACTACAATTTATAGTGCACACCTAACAGCTCTTGTTGCTGTTAGATATTCCTGTGTTTTCGGTCGCAGAATTAATTTGTGTGGTAATCCCACTGGTTAGGATTTTAAAGTAGGAATTAGCTGGATATCCCTAAATTAGCTGTGCCTAGGTCTCTACTGATTTATTAGAACCTAATTAGAGAAGAATCTCCTAAATTTTTTGGCTAAAAATAGCTAGGACCTATGTTTTATGCCCCTTACGACCGCTTGTTAATCTAGTCTGCTATACAAATTGTATGCGCATATAGATTGCGATATAATGCAGCCTTTAGAGCCCGTTATACCTATTACAAAACAAATTAGAGAAAAATCTCAGTATAATTTCTGAAGATATAGGGCACTTCTAGGCCTATAATAGAGCAATCTATTGATATCTAGTAGAGGTTATTAATGTTATTTACTACCTTTTCTACTGTAATTTAAGCTATAATTAGCTATAAAGAGCGTTAAATTAGCTATTAAAATCCTTTAAAATAGCACTAAAAGAAATAGGCAAGGGAAAGAGCATAAGCCCTAAACGGGGTAGTGGTTCTAGTACACTAGCTAATCCAGCTGCTGCTACTAGCTTTTCTAGTCCAGCAAGGTCCCCCCCTTAGCTAGTAGATTCCTCTTCTAATAAAGAAGATTATACAGCTAAGAAGGCTCTAAAAGAAGCTAGATTAGCTTCTAAAAGAGTAGTGCAAGTCTATAATGTTTAAGCTAATCTAAAAGCTTAAATAGATAAGCAATAAGAGACCCTAAATAGATTTATTAGGTATAGTGAAGCAAAATAAAGCTAAAATAAAGGTAATATAGCTGATTTACTAAGTAAATTAGATACTATAATTACATCTATAGGTAATCTCTCTATAGGGTCTCCCTCTAAGGTAGTAGATCCTATTACTTCTAAAAGAGCTTCTAAAGTCTCTTTTAAAGCCCCTAAACCTTCTAGTTCCTCTAATAGTGCTACTTTTCTGCCTGCTTTTAATGAAGGCACTATAAAAGAGTTAAATAAGAAGGTCTACTCTATTCTAGAGGCTGCTAAGCTAAAAGGCCCTAAAAATTTTAAACAGTAGAAGCAAGCTTTAACTATTTAATTTAGGGCACTAGGATTCCCTTAATTTATTAATAATCCTAGTATAGCTAGTACATTAGTAGATTTAGAGCAAGCTATTATCCTTATAATTATAAGAGATAGTTGCCAATCTAGACCTTAAGCTGCTATAAGCTGGCATAAGTCCTCTGTAGATGCCTATAACGTTCTAGTTAAGCAGTATTTATAGAGTGCTAAAATACAATATAGTACACTATATACTAGTTATTACAACTTATCGTTTTCGAACTATAAGGGATCTTTAGAGGCCTTTAATGCTGAATTTAATAATTTACTAGCTAGATTACAGCTCTATGGTGTAGCTATTAATCCTATCGACTAAGTAAATCATTATATTAATGCTTTAAAGAAGACCTTCCCTAGCTGGGCTAAAAGGCAGCAATATTCTATTAGAGCTGCTAGAGCATAAGGTCTATCTGTAAAAATGCTGAATTTACAGTTCCTTATAGCTAATTTATTAGAAGAATAAAGAGATAAAAGCTCCTCTATATTTAAGGCTCTTAGTTATAAAGCTTCTAATTCTAATAGTTCTAATAATAAGGCTAATTAAGGAAAGAATCCTCTTAATCAGAAGAAGAATTCCGATTCTAATTCTAACGATTCTAATGCCTCTAAAGAAAAAGATTAAGATAAAGCCTCTAAGAATAAAAAGAAGTAGAAAAGTTAAAGAAGAAGTAATAAAAACTCTAGGAATAAGGATAGAGAAGCTGCTTTTGCTATAGGTTGTTATAACCTATCTACTAGCAACTAGGATACTATAGAATCTAATGATTCTAGCAGTTCTAGTAGTGATAATTCTTACGATTTAGATACAGAATCCACTACTAGTGATACTAGTACTACTAGTAATAATACCCCTTCTTTTAATTACTCTAATAGAATAATTAAAAACTCCCTACTATACAATACAGGTTCTACCTGTTATATAGTTAACAATAAGGCATTTTTTAGGACTTTTAAGCCTATAAAAAAGGGTAAAACTGCGCCTATTGCTACTAGAGGAGGTCCTATTTATCCTAAAGGACAGGGAACTGCTGTATTCTAGGTACTAGTTAGTATAAATCCAGCTAAATACAGGCCTTTAGCTCTAAAGGATGCTCTATATTGCCTAGGTTTAGATACTAACCTAATTAGTGGTCTAAAGCACTATTTAACAGGGGGCACTCTCCTTAGAAATCAGCTATTTCTAGCTAATAGAAGCTGCTATAGGCTTCTAAATCCCAAAAAGCATAGTTTCTTCTTACAGCTTAAGGGGCAAGAGACCCCTAGAGTGTGTAAAAACCACGTAAATCTCTCTTATATAGGATTTCTAGCTAGCAATAGTTATAATAGCGGTTATAATACTAGTTATCCTATAGAGGTTTAAATCCCTTAACAGCCTAGTTTTAATCTAGAGGAATATAGCTAAATTAAGGAATTATCTGATTTTAAAGAAGATAATACCAATAATAATGCTATAGAGCTATTAGCCCTAGTTCCTAAACAGGCTCCTAGTTAGATTTCTTCTAATAACAGGGATTTAGAAGGTCTAAATCCTAAGTTGCTAGATATTGGAGGAAATAGCTGTCTAGATCCCTTAAACAAGGCCTATAGTTCTCAAGAGATCTAGCAAGATAGGGAGCAACAGGAAGCTAGCTTTAATAATAATTCTAGTAGTAATCCTACTGCTTCTTCTTCCTATAAGAAGCTCCTAGAATTAGCTGCTACTTAGCACGTTAGATTAGGGCATATAGGACTCCCTTTACTAAAGAAGACTACTTCTATTACTAAAGGTATTCCTAATTTTACAAAAATTAAGGAAAAGGATTTTAACTGCCTAGCTTGCAACTAAGCTAAAGCTGTTAGAAGACCTAGCAAGCATGCTATTCCTAACCCCCCTAGATGTTTAGATATTATAGAGGGAGATACCGTTAAAATAGAGCCTATACTACACAATAAGAGGCCTCTAGTTCTTTTTCTAATTAATAGAAAATCACGGTATAAGTGGTCTTTTAATCTAGCTAATAAAGAGGGTTCTACTCTCTATAGCTGTATTAAAGGCTTCTTTAAGGAATTAAAAAACTAGTATAACTGCTACCCTAAACACCTTTATTTTAATAGTAGTACAGAAATCAATACTAGGTTGCAAGCTTAGCTATCTTTTAAGGGTATTTACTTTAGCACCTCTTGCCCCTATATTTACAAATAGAATAGGCTAATAGAGAGAGCTATAAGAGTACTTCTAGACCGTTTACATGCTACCCTACAGTAGTTACAATTACCTCTATATCTATAGTCTTACATCCTTCCTGCTATAGTGGATTTAGTTAATACTACTGCGAATAGTACTAAACCACTAAGTCCTAAACAGCTATATCTAGCTAATTTAGAGCCTTCTAGGACCTATAAGCCTAATTTTACTAAAATAAGGGCTATAGGCTCCTATTGCGAAGTTCTAATTCCTTTAGAACAACAATCTAGGTTGCAGAAGCTAGCTAAAAGAACTATTCCTAGTAGACTTTTAGCTACACTAGGTTCTAATGTATATCTAATATACATCCCCTCTAAACAAGCTATTATAAAGACTAGCTTCGTTAAAATTATAGAAGGAATAGGTTCTATTTTATAGGGCATCCCTAAGGTTCCTATTGGTTCTATAGTAGATAATCCTTTAGAGGGAGAAATCGATAACCAGCAATTAGTGGATAATTATACTCCTAAGTATCCTTATCCTAGTTATCTAGATGTGCTAAATTATCCACTAGAACCTGTAGATTAAGCTCTTCTACTAAGCAACCCTATAGAAGCTATAGAGGCCCCTAAAGCCCCTATACCTATAGAAACACCTATAGAAGCTACTATAGAAGCTGAAGCTGATGCTAATGCTATAGATTTAGATAGAGATATATTTTCCTTAATTAAGGATCTATGCTTTAAGGCAAGGACTAAAGCAGCTATTACTTCTAATAGTAATAAGGATGAACTTCCTAACACATAGAAGTAAGCCCTAAAAAGCTTTACTAAGCAGCATTAGATAGAAGCTACCTATAGCGAATTTAAGCAGCTATTAGCTGCTAGAACCTTTAAATTTATAGGGAAAGACTAAGTACCTAAGGGCTAAAGAGTTCTAAAGAATAGGCTTATTTATAGGCTTAAAAAGGATAAAGAAAATAATCCTATTAAATATAAGGCCCGCCTTATTACTAAGGGATTTATGTAAATAGAAGGTTAAGACTATCTAGAGACCTTTGCTGCAACTAGTATTCCTCCTAGCTAGCGTATATTATTAGCTCTTGCAGCTTTTAATAACTAGGAAGTTGAGTAAATCGATTTTATAGAAGCGTTTTTAAATAGCAAGCTAAAAGAAGCTATTTATATAGAAATCCTAGATAGATTCGTTAAATTTGCAGAGCAAGCATCGCTATTAGTAGCTAAGCTACTAAAAAGCTGTAATTACAAGCCCTCTAAAGAGCAAGTAATTAAGCTAGAAAAATCCCTCTATAGTCTAAAGCAAAGTCCTAGAGAATAGCAGCAAATTCTAACGGAATTACTTCAAAAGTATAGATTTAAACCTCTTATATCAGACCTAGCAGTCTTTTATAACCCAGCTACATCTACGTATATTGCTACCTATATAGATAACTGTCTTCTAATTGGGCCTAATTTACGATATATTAATAAGCTTAAAAAGCTACTAAATCAAGCTTATCTAATAGAAGATAGGGGACCAGCAGAATTCTTTCTAGGTGTATAAATCACCTATAATAGGTCTAAAAGGTCTATTAAAATCCACTAATCTTAATACATCCTTAAAGCCTTAGAAAGATTCAAAATGCTAGATGCTAAGCTGGCTTCTATCCCTATACAGCTAGGGATTCTAAAGCAACTAGTTACAAAACTCCTCTTAAAATCCGATTATAAGCTTTATTAGAGCATAATAGGCACTATAATGTACCTAATGTTGCTAACTAGGGCTAATATTACTTTTTCCGTTCAGTAGCTATTAACCTTCCTAGCTAAGCCCTATATAGAGCACCTAAACGCCTCTAAGCACCTCCTAAGGTACTTAAGTAGTACTAGAAGCTTTACTATTATTTATAAGCATTCTATACCACTAGGGTCCTCTTCTAAAGCTTCTAGCTCTAAAGAAGTACTTAAGACCCTCCTTAGTTATTGCAATAGCGATTTTGCCGGTAATAAAACCTCTTCTAAATTAACCTATGCTTATCTATATAAGCTAGCTAGTAGACCTATTAGCTAGAAATCGAAAAAAGCTAGTACTATTGCCCTTTCTACCTTAGAAGCAGAATCTAATGCATTATTAGAAGCTATTAGGGAATTAGAGTGGCTCTACGGCCTTTTTAAGGAGATAAAGCTGCCTTTAACCCCTTCTATTCCTATTAGGTGTAATAATTAAGGCGCTATAGTTACTGCTTACAACTTAACGTTGTATAGTAGGACTAAGCACACCCTTTTGAAGTTTAACTACATTAGGGAAAAGATTTATAAAGGTATAGCTAAGGTTAGTTATATTAATACAAATTAGATGCTAGCAGATAGCCTAACTAAGCCTCTTGCTATTCAAAAGCATTAATAATTCATTAAGTTACTAGAGCTTTTTAGTTAGCTTATAAAAGCAACAAAAACACTTAAAAAATCGAAAAGCAACAAAAAACAGTTAAAAATCGAAAACAACAAAAACAATCAACAATAACTAGTTATATTCAACTATAACTACCCTGGAATTGCTGGAATTAGTTATGTTATTTAGTTCTGTTATTAGTACTGTATTTCGTTAGTTAATTCTAACTTAGATATCCTTTAAAGGAGCTAAGTTGCTTATAGAACTAGTTACTTTTTACATTTCTAGAGGGAGTGTTAAAAATAAGCTACCCTATATAGCCTATTTTTATGCCTACTAGTTGCTCTATTACGTAACCCTTATTAGGTCTTATTACGTTGATTTTTAGTAGAGATATTGCTGTTACTAGATGCAAAACATCTAGAATCAACTAAGGCAAAGTTGCCTAACCTATAGTTAACTTTAACTGCGATTTTCTCTACAACTAGCAATAGTAGAAATTTAAGAAGTATACTATTTAAAAGCTAAGAATTAAGGCTATTTAATAGTATAATTGTTAGATAAAGTTGCTTATAAGGGTTGTTTATTATTAGTGGAATTTATTAAATTGTGCACGTAGGCGTCTCGTTTATATAGCTGTAAGTTGATTTTTTTGTTTTTATATAGTAAATCTTTTTGCGGAAATTATAAAGTAGCCTATAAGCCCCTTCTAGCGACTACAGCTTACTAATATAGTTAGAGGGTCTATAAAGGACTGGAAAGATTCAAGATCCTACCCTTACTTGTTTGTTACAGCGCTCTTAATATAAGATACTACTATTATTATAGTTATCTACTGCCTCTACGTGATCTATACTATACACTACAGCTTGATTTAGGCCGCTGCTGCTTCCACTACGTGATAATTGCTAGGAGCAATTGCAGGTGCTAAATCTAAGAGACCACTACCCTCTTAGATATCTAGTTCTGTAATCTCTATTATTTTCAATAATAGCAATAAAATGTATAGTAACCTCCTAGCTTTTACTCTATTTTATTAGAGCGCTATAAACTACTATTAACATTAGTCTTATTAGGTCCTTAACGCCTTAAGCTTCTACTACTTAAATTATAAGGCCCTTAGCCTTACCTACTAATAGGCTCTAGCTAGTAGCGTTAAGAACAATTCTATTATAGGCTAACTATAGGCTTCTAAAGATATAATCTTAGGTTAAGCCTAGAATTATATAGGCTACTACTAGGAAGACCTAGCTATTAATATCTGCCTATAAGCAAACTAAAGAAGTAATTAAGGCGCTTCTTTAGTAGCTATTATAGAACTACTATTTAATCTTTACTGCTGTTTGCACTATCCTTTTATATAGCAATAGAACTTACTTTAGGCTAAGGCATTACACTAAACTTTTACTTATTGCAGTAAAGCAGTTATACCTACTATTTATTTATATATTATAGAACAATAGTTAGTTAAAGAGTATAGAGATAAAGAATAATAATTATTGAAAATAATAGGGATTACAGGACTAGATATCTAAGAGGGTAGTGGTCTCTTAGATTTAGCACCTGTAATTGCTCCTAGCAATTATCACGTAGTGGAAGCAGCAGCGGCCTAAATCAAGCTGTAGTGTATAGTACTAGATCACGTAGAGGCAATAGATAACTGTAATAGTGGTATCTTTATATTGAGAGCGCTGTAACGAACTTAGTAAGAGTAGAATCTTAAATCTTTCCAGTCCCTTATAGACCCTCTAACTATATTAGCAGGCTGTAGTCGCTAGAAGGGGCTTGTAGGCTACTTTATAATTTCCGCAAAAAGATTTACTATATAAAAACAAAAAAATCGACTTACGGCTATACAAACAAGACGCCTACGTGCACAATTTAACAAATTCCACTAATAACAAGCAACCCTTATAAGCAACTCTATCTAACAATTATACTATTAGATAGCCTTAATTCTTAGCTTTTAAATAGTATACTTCTTGAATTTCTACTATTGCTAGTTGTAGAGAAAATCGCAGTTAAAGTTAACTATAGGTTAGGCAACTTTGCCTTAGTCGATTCTAGATGTTTCGCATCTAGTAATAGCGATATCTCTACCAAAAATCAACGTAACAAGACCTAATGAGGGTCACGTGATAGAGCAACTAGTAGGCATAAAAATAGGCTATATAGGGTAGCTTATTTTTAACAATAATATATCTATTTTTTTAGTTATCTCTCTATATTCTTCTTCTAGCTACTTATTAAGTAAGGGTTATTACGTTATTTACATTACCTTTACCTCTATATTAAGCTTAAGGCTAAGGGTAAGCCTTTTTCTAACTTATTAAAGTCCTTCTTCTATATATTATCTATTGCTGCTGCTTATACACTAGTTAACTTTAGCTTATATTCTGCTAGTTACTATCTATATCCTTAAATATAGTGTTAGAATAACTTACACTAAAGGTATTACCTCTTTTAGTAGTATTTTTTAAGTTTAGCCTTAAATACTTACTTTACTTATAAAGTATCCTTATTTAGTTATTTTACTTTAGATTTCTTTATGCTCTCTTTCTATCTCTATTAAGTTCCTATAGTGTTAATCTTAGTTATCTTAGTGTTGCTATTCTAGGGCCCTTTAGAGCTAAAGCTACGTTTTAGCTAATGTTATTTCTTAATGCAATATAACTTAAGGTTTAGTGTAATACTGCAGTAGTACTCTACTGCTTAAAGGTAATTATAATAGAGAATATCTCTCTTTATACTATAATCCTTTATTTCCTTATTAAGCGTTATTTATAACTTAGCTAACTTTATACTATTATTTTAGTTAGCTCTTTCTACTAGCGCGATTTTCTCCTTAAAATAAACGTAGAATTCTATAAACTACTTATTGTTACTTTATTAAAGCTAATTAAGCTTAATTAGAGCTTAGTTCTACTAATAAGGATCTATAAAGACTAATTCTAAGTAATTAAGGAACCTTTATATATTGTATCCCCTTACTTTATCTACCTTATAATAGGCAGCTACTCTTTACTAAACCTTAGGCAATAAGCTTTAGTATAAATAGTACTACTAGTTCTATATTATGCCTATAAAGGCACTATTAGCCTAAAGCTTTTAGGTAATTACTATTTACTAGGCCTAAAAGCCCTATTTATTTCTATTGTAAGAGTTTACTATAGATAGAGGCTTCTATTTAGGTTCCTCTAGCTGCTAGCTTACTGTAGCTTAAAGCTGCTTCTCTTTCTATATATAGTTTATTATAAAGCGTTATAGTTTCTTTATCTATAGAGATTAGCTCTTAACTAATTTATAAAGCGCTGCAATTTCTGCTGCTTTTTAGCTAATTTCTACTGTATTTTCCTCTACCTCTCTATAGAGGTTAAAAGGGTGCTTAAGCTAACTAGCTAGGCCCTTATTACTATAACTAAACAACATTGTTCTTACTAGTGTTCTATCTATAGAATAATTATAGTATATAATAAACTAACTTAGTAGCTGCTGCTAACTAGCGTTTATAATAAGAACTATAATTATAGAGAGAAAAGAAGGAAGAGAGAAGGAACTAGAAGCCTCTTTATACCTCTATACTATATATTTAGAGGTAGGTTTATCCCCTTAGGAGCCCCTTTTAGTATATACTCTATAGCTAAGGTCCTCTCTCTAGGGCCTAGTAAAGTCTAGCTAACCCCTAAACAAATATAGCTTGCTTCTATCCCTTTACCTATATAGATCTCTGTCTCTCTTCTGCTGTTCTCCCTCTACTAAAAGACCTAAGCCTAAGGCTTAAGTCTATAACACTACCTTCTAATTTCTAATAAATAGTTCTACAGTATATTATACAGTAGAGCCTATAGTAGTAACAGTAAGGAGCTGTTTAGTTACTGTTTTAGCCTAATGTAGTAATCTAGCCCCTCTCTATACAGCAGAAGGCCTTAGGCCTTCTCTTCTTTAAAAAGATTATAAAAGTCCTTTAATTTAAATAGCAGCTGTTAAAAATAAGCTACCCTGTATAGCCTATTTTTATGCTTGCTAGTTGCCTGTTAGTTGCTCTATTACGTAACCCTAACTAGGTCTTATTACGTTAATTTTTAGTAGAGATATCGCTGTTACTAGATGCAAAACATCTAGAATCGACTAAGGCAAAGTTGTCTAACCTATAGTTAACTTTAACTGCGATTTTCTCTACAACTAGCAATAGTAGAAATTTAAGAAGTATACTATTTAAAAGCTAAGAATTAGGGCTATTTAATGGTATAATTGTTAGATAGAGTTGCTTATAAGGGTTGCTTATTATTAGTAGAATTTGTTAAATTGTGCATATAGGCGTCTCGTTTATATAGCTGTAAGTTAATTTTTTTGTTTTTATATAGTAAATCTTTTTACGGAAATTATAAAGTAGCCTATAAGCCTCTTCTAGCAACTATAGCCTGCTAATATAGTCAGTAGGTCTATAAGGGACTAGAAAGATTTAAGATCCTACTCTTACTAACTTATTTGTTACAGCGCTCTTAATATAAAGATACTACTATTACAGTTATCTATTGCCTCTACGTAATCTATACTATACACTACAGCTTAATTTAGGCTGCTGCTGCTTCTACTACATAATAATTGCTAGGAGTAATTACAGGTGCTAAATATAAGAGACTACTACTCTCTTCTATCTAGTCCTGTAATCCCTATTATTTTTATTAGGTTATAAGCCCAGAAGACCTATCTACAAGCTGTTAGCCCGCTGAAAATCTACTATTGTGTACTATATTACCTACTAGAAGCTATATTAAGACCTACGCTAGCAGCTATTGCTGCTAAAACTATTAGTAGCTTGCTAGAAGCTATTAATACCTACTGCACATACATCGCTAGCCACTATACTGGTGTTTTTATTCTGCCCACTCTATACCTCCTGCACTAGTTCTATACACCTAGTGTATATATACTTTTAAAGCTATTCTTAATAGCTAGGTTCTATTGTTGTGCAACATTAAAATATATATATCTACACACATTACATTTACACTATAAATCGTTTTATTAGGCACTACTTAATTAATTATTTCTATTAAGAAATAAGCTTAGCGCTGCACTGCATCGCTTATTGTTGTGCTGTTATCTTGTATATTGTGCACCTAGTGTACCTCTATTAGTAGCTATACTACAATTTGTAGTGTACGCCTAATAGCTCTTGTTGCTATTAAATATTCCTGTATTTTTAGTTGCAGAATTAATTTATGTAGTAATCCTACTAGTTAGGATTTTAAAGTAGAAATTAGCTAGATATCCCTAAATTAGCTGTGCCTAGGTCTTTACTAATTTATTAGAACCTAATTAGAGAAGAATCTCCTAAATTTTTTAGCTAAAAATAGCTAAGACCTATGTTTTATGCCTCTCGCAACCGCTTGTTAATCTAGTCTGCTATACAAATTGTATGTATATATAGATTGCAATATAACGCAACCTTTAGAGCCTGTTATACCTGTTACAAAAGAAATTGGAGAAAAATCTCAGTATAATTTCTAAAGATATAGGGCACTTCTAGGCCTATAATAGAGCAATCTATTAATATCTAGTAGAGGTTATTACTGTTATTTACTACTATTTCTACTGTAATTTGGCTATAATTAGCTATAAAAAAGCGTTAAATTAGCTACTTTTTAAACCCTTAAAATGGCACTAAAAGGAACAGGCAAGGGAAAGAGCATAAGCCCTAAATAGGGTAGTGGTTCTAGTACACTAGCTAATCTAGCTGCTGCTACTAGCTTTCCTAGTCCAGCTAGATCCCCCCCTTAGCTAGTAGATTTCTCTTCTAATAAAGAAGATTATACAGCTAAGAAGGCTCTAAAAGAAGCTAGATTAGCTTCTAAAAGAGTAGTGTAAGTCTATAATGTTTAAGCTAATCTAAAAGCTTAAATAGATAAGCAACAAGAGACCCTAAATAGATTTATTAGGTATAGTGAAGCAAAATAAAGCTAAAATAAAGGTAATATAGCTGATTTACTAAGTAAATTAGATACTATAATTACATCTATAGGTAATCTCTCTATAGGGTCTCCCTCTAAGGTAGTAGATCCTGTTACTTCTAAAAGAGCTTCTAAAGTCTCTTTTAAAGCCCCTAAACCTTCTAGTTCTAATAGTGCTACTTTTCTGCCTACTTTTAATAAAGGCACTATAAAAGAGCTAAATAAGAAGGTCTACTCTATTCTAGAGGCTGCTAAGCTAAAAGGCCCTGAAAATTTTAAACAGTAGAAGTAAGCTTTAACTATTCAATTTAGGGCACTAGGATTCCCTCAATTTATTAATAATTGTAATGGACTGACCTAGTGGCTGCTGCTAACTAGCGTCTATAATAAGAACTATAATTATAGGGAGGAAAGAAGGAAGAGAGAAGGAACTAGAAGCCTCTCTATACCCCTGTACTATATATCTAGGGGTAGGTCTATCCCCTTAGAAGCCTCTTTTAGTATATACTCTATAGCTAAGGTTCTCTCTCTAAGGCCTAGTGAAGCCTAGCTAACCTCTAGACAAATGCAGCTTGCTTCTATCCCTTTACCTATATAGATCTCTATCTCTCTTTTACTGTTCTCCCTCTACTAAAAGACCTAAGCCTAAGGCTTAAGTCTATAATATACTCTCCTTCTCCTCTTAGGCTCTATAACAATCCCTTTTATTGTTTATAGTAGGTGCTGCAGATAGCAGCTAACACTCTATCTACTCCCCCTTTACATTTCCTCTATTGTTTACTTATAAAAAAAAAAAAAAATATAGAGGTATAACGTCTACGCCTAGGCGCTTTACTTTAGCTGCTCTATTGCTGCACTAACGCACTAGTTGTTGTTAGTGCAGCGTTATAGAGCTAATATATAAATAGATATTTGCTCTACTCTCTTTCCCTTTAATTGCCTATAGCACCTTAGCAACAGCTATTAATTGCTTTACTAACTAACCTATTAGTTACATTATAATAGGTTAATTATGCTCCTCTTTGCTTAATTGTACCCTCTTAAGGTCTATTAACTCTTTGCCTCTCTTTACCTTATAATTCTCTATATATAGCTATTAATTATCTGCCTATTATATAGGCGCTAGCTGTAATGCTAGTGTTACTAGTGTATAAACTGCTTATATCCTTAGGTCTCTTTACGTTTAAAGCAATTATTATATAACAATCCCTTTTGTTAACTAAGAGGCACTCTTTCTCTTTTATTCTTATTGTTATTGCAAACAGTTATTAGTTGTATATAACCTATCTATATATAAGGGGTATTGTTAAGGGTGTAGAGCGCAAACAGTTATTATTAGTAGTATACTTTTAGCATACAATAAACTAACAGCTAGTAAAGCGTAAATAGTTATTATTATTATTATCCCTTTAGTGTATAATAAACTAGTAGCTAGCCTTTAGCTATTTTTAATATAAAAATAAATAATTCTTTTTCTCTCTTCTTTACCTTTTTCTTCTTTCTTTATATTATATTTTACCTCTATATTATAAACAAATAATTCTATTGTTACTTCCTAAAATTTCTCTTTATACTATATAGCTACTACTGCTTCTCTTAACGTAAAAGAACCCCTTTCTATTACCTTTAAATAGAATTTATTTAACTATAAGTAGCTAGCTAATTAAAACCGCAAAATATTGTTCTACTAGCCTAAAGTATACTGCTTCTTTATCTATATATAGCTTATTCCTTTACTAACCTAGAATATATTTAGAACTTTAATAGCTATATTGCTAGTGCTAATGCCTTTACTGCCTCTACTTCTATAGCGCTAATAGTCCTTTATTACTACTATATCTATAGTTTCCTTATATAAAAGGACTTAGATAATTTAAAGCTATTTAATAGTAATATTCTTAAAGATATTTATATACTATATTGCAACAACCTTTATAAGAAGAGCTTATATAACTATTATTTTAGCTAAGAGAGAGAATACTAACTATATATATAGAGGTATAGAGGCTATATCTAGAATCTAAGCCTTTTTACTAGGCATTCTTACCTATAGTATTACTTTACTAAAATATAGGAACTTACTAACTAAGGTTTTATAGTTAAGTTTATATTAATTCCCTTTTACTCTAGCTAGCCTATTTACTAAACTATTCTTACCTATAAGTTCTTAAATATATATAATTACTATAATACTATTCTTAAGGATATACTTACTGCTAATTATATAGAAGAGAAGGTTGCGCTCTCTTTTTCTCTTTATTATATAACTTAAGCTAGTAGCTTTTCTATACTTACTCTCTTTTCTTCTATAATCTATAAGAGCACTATAGCCTCTATTATTCTAAAGAACAATAAGTTTAACTCTAATAAGTATAAGTATATCTCTATAGATATTAACAATAACTTCTTATTTCTTTCTATACTTACTACTACTACTACTATTACTATACTTTTATTATTACTCTTACTTATACCTATACTTTATTGTATACTGCTAACCTCTACTACTGCTGCCTCTTTACTACTATATAAGGCTTCTTTACTGCTATATATTATTCTTTTACTCTTATAAAATAACCTTAAGGTAATACACTAGAAATATACTTACCTTTAAGTAGAGCTTAAAAGCTTAAACTACTTATAGCACTAATTACTATTTATATTCCTAAAGTATATAACTTTAACTTAGCTTACTGTCTCTTTAGCTTTCTTTTTCTTTATTTTCTTTCCCCTTAGAACTATACCTTTACGCCTAAAGCATTAAGCTATTTAAGACGTTATATCTTTACCTATACCTACTAGAGTAAGGCCTTAATTTAAAGCGCTAGTTATATTCTTACTTACTTTAGCCTTTATACCTTCTACTAGTGCTACTATTCTAGCTCTAGCTTCTACGCTACTCTAAAAACACTATATAGTTCCTTTAGCTTCTATTCTATAACTGCCTAAAGAGCAATAGAGCACCTTCTAAGTAGTTATACCTCTATACTATAAGCACTAATGCCTCCTTACTACTTACTAAGAAATTTCTTTTGTTTTATTTTTTTTTTATAGTTATATAGACCTCTATAAAGAGAAGTTTATTTTCTTTTGTTTTTAGTTAGAGGTAACTAAGTTATTATTAAAGTCTATATAAAATTTTACTGTACCTTTACTAAGCTTATTATTAAATTAAGTGTCTTTTTACTATAACTTAAATTAATCTAGTACCTCTATATTAAGAAAGTTTTTTAGTAGTTTCTATATAGACTAAATAAATTCTATTTACTTAATAAGCACTTAATAGTGTCTTTCTTAGCCTAAGGTATTTTTAGTTGCTAGAATTTTCTCTACTTTATATTCTTTAAGAGATAAGTTAGTATTTATTGTAGTTAGCTTAAGATTAAGCCTTAAGTCTATTAGCTACTAAAAAGGTAAGAGGTTTATTGCTGCTTACTTAATAAGGTTAATATAAAAAACTAAGTAAATTCCTAATAGAATATTTAACTTTATAGTTAAAGGTATTAGTATATCTATAACTATATACTTTACTATAACTTAATTAAGCTTCTAACTTAAGTAGTTTATTTTAATATAATAGAGCGTTAGCTAAACTAAGTCTTTTACCTTATACTATTCTACTAGCTTATAGCTTCTATTTAACTGCTTTTACTACCTTTATTAAGTAAAGTTAATTATAGCTTAAGCAATATTTATACCCTTCTATAGCTATTTAAGGAATACTAAAGCCTACCTCTTATATAAAACTTAAGACTTCTCTTTATCTATAAGCTTTTAGATAAAGTCTATATTATACCTATATATTGCCTAGTTTAAACTTATACTAGTTACTAAGGAATTTCTATTATTAATAGCTAGCTAATATATAGAGAGATATTTAGGCTAGTTAAACTATAAAAAGGCAACTATAACCTATAGAATTACTTACACTTTCTAATTAACTCTCTCTATTTTACTATTTATCTATAGATAATAAGATATAAATAGTAATTATTTAATTCTAATAAGGCAATAGAGAGTAGTTTAAAAGGTGCTTAATTAATTTAAACTATAGTTAAAGATAATTTATTTTAAGAACCTATAAAACTACTACTAATAATGCTTAAACTACTAAGTATATTTCTTTACCTTTATAGAGGTTATTACTTTTAACTATATATACTTTAAAAGTTAATTAGTAATAACTATTAAGTAAAAGAGTATAGCTTAGTTTAGCGCTAGTAAATCTATTATAAAATCTATAGAGATCTATAACTAATACCTATTTAGCGCTAGAATAAGTTGTAAAAGGCCTTACTATAACCTTTTACTCTTCTAGCTACTATAATAGTAGTAGTTTTAAATGTACTAAGTAATATCTTAGGACAGCCTATTCTAGTAATAGTTATATATTAATGCCTAAAATATAGTATTTTATCCTAAGTAGCTTAATATTAGCAACTTATATATTCTATATATTAGTATAGTAGTTAATAGCTTATACTTAAGGACTTAAAGGTAGCTTTAGTAAACTAACGCTCTTTATATATTAAGGGTATAGTCTATAATTTATTCTTATATCTTTACCTTTAATAGAAACCTTCTTTTTCTCTTCTAAACTGCATTTAACCTTATTAAGTATACTAGGTTTTTCTATACTCTTTAGTTCTATAGGCTTTATAAGTATTTATTTAAGAATAGCGTTATTCTAGCTAGCACCTATAAAGCTATAGCTAGTTAACTTTCTAGCGTTACTTTACTAGCTATTTCTACTTTAATATTCTCTATAACCTCCTTCTTCTCCTTATCTCTATAGAGAGTGCTAAGGCAGCTAATAGAGAGAGGCTAAAGAACCTAGTCTATCTATAGTATTACTCTATCTTAATTCTACTTTTATTATAATAATGTATTTAGTTACTCTACTTATAGCTCTAAGCAGTATTATAAGTAGTAGTTAAAGAGAGAGAGAAGCTTTACTTACTTAGCTTAACGCTTAAAGATCTTTTATAAGAATATAAAGTATTCTAGATATTTATAGTCTATAAGGATTATAAAGGGATATACTACTCTCTATAACTTTACTGCTTAGACTTTAAGGTAAAATATTATTGCTAAAAGTTCCTTATTATAAATAGTATAGTTACATTAAGCTAGAGATAATCTAGCTAAATAGTATACTATAAGCTGTAGTACACTAGCTTTATTATATTAGAATAAATAGCTACTAAAGGCCTCTCTTAAGTAATTAGCCTTTACTACTATATTCTTCTTAGGGTTCTATTAGGCTAAAACTAAGTATAAGGTAAAGGTCTCCTTAAGCTTTATAAATAACCTTTTATATTTCTTTATTTATTAGAATAGAACTCTCTTTTTTATTAAGTTAACTAAGAGCTCTATAATATTTAAGAAATTTAATATAAAGTTACAGTAGAAGTTTATAAATCTAAGGAAGCTTTATATCTTTTATAATCTAGTAAAAGCTTACTACTTCTAAATAGCTATAATCTTCTCTAAATTTAAGTATATCTCCTTTTCTACTATAACTATAAAGCTAAGGTATTTAACTTTAGTTGTAGTAAAGCAGTATTTCTTAAGATCTAAGTGCAGCTTTACTAACTATAACTTTTCTAGGATTCTTTATACTTTATATATATAGTCTTTCCTAGAACCTCTAGTGTAAATAAGAACGTTATCTAGATAAGTAGTTATATAATCTCTAAGAGTATCTTTTAGTGCACTATTAATATATTATTAAAATATAGCTAAAGCTCTTATTAATCTAAAGGGGTAAACTAGCTATTTAAAGAGGCTAAACTAGGTGTAAAACGCTGTAAGGTGCTCTTTACTGTTTACTATCTAAATTCTATAGAAAGCTAACTATATATTTAGTTTAGTAAACTAATATACCTTTAATAATAACTTAAGTGTCTCCTTTATTAAGAGAAGTAGGTAATAGTTCTATTCTATAATCTTATTAAGGGCTTAATAATTAATATAGAATTACTATTCTTTACTTAGCTTTTAGCTAAAAGAATAGGTACTACTGCTAAAGAGAAGCTAGCTTAAATCTATTCTTTATTTATTAAGTTTATTATCTACCTTCTAATTTTTAATAAATAGTTCTATAGTATATTATATAGTAGAGCTTACAGCAGTAACAGTAAGAAGCTATTTAGCTACTATTTTAGCTTAATATAGTAATCTAGCTTCTCTTTATACAGTAAAAGGCCTTAGGCTTTCTCTTCTTTAAAAAGATTATAAAAGTCCTTTAATTTAAGTAGTAATATTAGTAAATTAAGGCCTTCTAGGGATATTTATAATAACAATATAGAGGTAATTTCCTAAAGGCTTATAGCAATAAAATATATAGTAACCTCTTAGCTCTTACTCTATTTTATTAAAGCGCTATAAACTACTATTAACATTAGTCTTATTAGGTCCTTAATGTTTTAAGCTTTTACTACTTAAATTATAAGGCTCTTAGCCTTACTTACTAATAAGCTCTAGCTAGTAGCGTTAAGGACAATTCTATTATAGGCTAACTATAGGCTTCTAAAGATATAATCTTAGGTTAAGCCTAGAATTATATAGGCTACTACTAGGAAGACCTAGCTATTAATATCTACTTATAAGCGAACTAAAGAAGCAATTAAGGCGCTCCTTTAGTAGCTATTATAGAACTACTATTTAACCTTTACTACTATTTATACTGTTCTTTTATATAGCAATAGAACTTACTTTAGGCTAAGGTATTACACTAAACTCTTACTTATTGCAGTAAAGTAGTTATACTTACTATCTATTTATATATTATAGAATAACAGTTAGTTAAAGAGTATAGAGATAAAGAATAGTAATATATCTATTTTCTTAGTTATCTCTCTATATTCTTCTTTTAGCTGCTTATTAAGTAGAGGTTATTATATTATTTATATTGCTTTTACCTCTATACTAAGCTTAAGGCTAAAGGTAAGCCTTTTCTTAACTTATTAGAGTTCTTCTTCTATATATTATTTATTACTGCTGCTTATACATTAGTTAACTCTAGCTTATATTCTGCTAGCTACTATTTATATCCTTAAATATAGTATTAGAATAACTTACACTAAAGGTATTACCTCTTTTAGCAGCGTTTTTTAAGTTTAGCCTTAAATATCTACTTTACTTATAGAGTATTCTTATTTAGTTATTTTACTCTAGATTTCTTTACGCTCTCTTTCTATCTCTATTAGGTTTCTATAGCGTTAACTTTAGTTATTTTAGTGTTACTAGTATTGAAAATAATAGGGATTACAGGACTAGATATCTAAGAGGGTAGTGGTCTCTTAGATTTAGCACCTGTAATTGCTCCTAGCAATTATCACGTAGTGGAAGCAGCAGCGGCCTAAATCAAGCTGTAGTGTATAGTATAGATCACGTAGAAGCAACAGATAACTGTAATAGTAGTATCTTTATATTAAGAGCGCTGTAACGAACAGTAAGGGTAGAATCTCAAATCTTTCTAGTCCCTTATAGACCCTCTAACTATATCGGCGGGCCGTGGTCGCTAGAAGGGGCTTATAGGCTACTTTATAATTTCCGCAAAAAGATTTACTATATAAAAACAAAAAAATCAACTTACAGCTATATAAACAAGACGCCTATATATATAATTTAATAAATTCCACTAATAATAAGCAACCCTTATAAGCAACTCTATCCAATAATTATACTATTAGATAGCCCTAATTCTTAGCTTTTAAATAGTATACTTCTTGAATTTCTACTATTGCTAGTTGTAGAGAAAATCGCAGTTAAAGTTAACTATAGGTTAGGCAACTTTGCCTTAGTCGATTCTAGATGTTTTGCATCTAGTAACAGCGATATCTCTACCAAAAATCAACGTAACAAGACCTAATGAGGGTCACGTGATAGAGCAACTAGTAGGCATAAAAATAGGCTATACAGGGTAGCTTATTTTTAACAACTATTCTAGGGCTCTTTAGAGCTAAGGCTGCATTTTAGCTACTGTTATTCCTTAATGCAATATAACTTAAGGTTTAGTGTAATACTATAGTAGCACTCTACTACTTAAAGGTAGTTATAATAAAGAATATCTCTTTTTACACTATAATCCTTTATTTCCTTATTAAGTGCTATTTATAACTTAGCTAACTTTACGCTATTATTCTAGTTAGCCCCTTCTACTAGTGTAATTTTCTCCTTAAAATAAATATAGAATTCTATAAACTATTTATTATTACTCTATTAAAGCTAATTAAGCTTAATTAAAGCCTAGTTCTATTAGTAAGGATCTATAAAGACTAATTTTAAGTAATTAAGGAACCTCTATATATTATATTCCTTTACTTTACCTACTTTATAATAGGCAGCTACTCTTTACTAAACCTTAGGCAATAAGCTTTAGTATAAGTAGTACTACTAGTTCTATATTATGCTTATAAAGGCGCTATTAGCCTAGAGCTTTTAGGTAATTACTATTTATTAGGCCTAAAAGCTCTATTTATTTCTATTGTAAGGGTTTACTATAGGTAGAGGCTTCTATTTAGGTTTCTCTAGCTGCTAGCCTACTATAGCTTAAAGCTACTTCTCTTTCTATATATAGTTTATTATAAAGCGTTATAGTTTCTTTATCTATAGAGATTAGCTCTTAACTAATTTATAAAGTACTGCAATTTCTACTACTTTTTAGCTAATTTCTACTGTGTTTTCCTCTACCTCTTTATAGAGATTAAAAGAGTGCTTAAGCTAACTAGCTAAGCTCTTATTGCTATAACTAAATAACATTATTCTTACTAGTGTTCTATCTATAGAATAATTATAGTATATAATAGACTAACCTAGTAGCTACTGCTAACTAGCGTCTATAATAAGAACTATAATTATAGAGAGAAAAGGAGAAAGAGAGAAGGAACTAAAAGCCTCTCTATACCCTTATACTATATATTTAAGAGTAGGTCTATCCCCTTAGGAGCCCCTTTTAGTATATACTCTATAGCTAAGGTTCTCTCTCTAAGGCCTAGTGAAGCCTAGCTAACCCCTAGATAAATGCAGCTTACTTCTATCCCTTTACCTATATAGATCTCTATCCCTCTCCTGCTGTCCTCCCTCTACTAAAAGACCTAAGCCTAAGGCTTAAGTCTATAACAATAATCCTAGTATAGCTAGTACTTTAGTAGATTTAGAACAAGCTATTATCCTTATAATTATAAGAGATAGTTGCTAATCTAGACCTTAAGCTGCTATAAGCTGGCATAAGTCCCCTGTAGATGCCTATAACGTTCTAGTTAGGCAATATTCGCAGAGTGCTGAAATACAACGTAGTACGCTATATGCTAGTTATTACAACTTATCGTTTTTAAACTATAAGGGATCTTTAGAGGCCTTTAATGCTGAATTTAATAATTTACTAGCTAGATTATAGCTCTATAGTATAGCTATTAATCCTATTAACTAGGTAAATTATTATATTAATGCTTTAAAGAAGATCTTCCCTAGCTAGGCTAAAAGGCAGCGATATTCTATTAGAGCTGCTAGAGCATAAGGTCTATCTATAAAAATGCTGAATTTACAGTTCCTTATAGCTGATTTATTAGAAGAATAAAGAGATAAAAGCTTCTCTATATCTAAAGCTCTTAGTTATAAAGCTTCTAACTCTAATGGTTCTAATAATAATAATAAAGCTAACTAAGGAAAGAATCCTCCTAATTAGAAGAAGAATTCTAATTCTAATTCTAATAATTCTAATGCCTCTAAAGATATAGATAAAGCCTTTGTTGGAATCGTTATGACTCCATCGTGCGATTCCGGCACCTGCGCGGGTAGATACAACCGCTGATTAGTTGCATCCGCACACTAGTCCCCACTTACATCGGGGTTGCTAATACCCCTTAATTCCCCCTTAACACAACACTATACCTAAGGTATATAAGGCATCTAACGGGGTATATAATGTAGCCTCTTTTGCTAGTTAGATATAACTCCTAGATAACTAAATTTAAACCTCTTTAATGTAAATACTAGTGCACTAGTGAACTAGTTATAGAACTAACTTAAAGGAGTATAAATTAAACCCTTAGTCTATTAACACTAATTAGTAGTTGCTTAACTAGAAGTCTTTAGTACAACTAAAGAGATTAGTACAACTAACTATAGATTAGCTAGATTTAGTAAGAAGAGACGTAATACTGTTAGCTAGAACCCTTAGCAGCTAATGTAACTAGTAAAGCGTGCTAAAGGAAGGGATATCTTTACAATTGCTTAGTTACTAAGTTATATTTACTTATAATAACGTTTTAGTTTAACTAATTATTAATATTAAACTCCTAAGGAATTAAATTACTAACTAGAACCTTTAGCAGCTAATGCTATAGAATTTAACTCCCTTAACTATCTTAGAACTTAGCTAAAAGCTAGCTAAATCCCTCTATCTTTATACTAATTCTATTATATCTACTTTCTCTTTCTATACTACTTAATCTTATCTAATATAATAAGTTTATAATAACTTTAGGTAAATTTATAAGAATTTAAGTAATAACTATAACTTAATAAGCTTTTAGAATAACTTTAAAAGTATTAAAAACTTCTATTAATAGATTAGAACTTAATATATAAAATTAACCTAGAAACTACTACTACTACTAATCTAAACAATAGAATTACCTTTATAATTAACCTTTATAAAGATTAAAGATTTAGAGATTAAAAACAATAAAAGAACTTTAAATTTAACTTCTATAACTAAAATAAAGACCTATTTTAAAGAGCTTCTACTCTAATTATTAAAGCGTTATACAATTTACTATATAAATATAGAGTTTATATAGGCAGAAGCAGCAGCTAAATTGCTAATTCCCTTAAAAGAGTACTATAGAAAGAGGAACAATCTATATAGCTAGAAGAAGAGATTAATAAATAAGTAGCATTAGGTAAATTCTACTTAAATCTACACCTAAATATAGAACCTATATCTACAGTAAAGAAGCCTTAATCTTCTTTATAGAACCCTTCTTCTATACCTTTAGCACTCTCTCTATTACTTTTGTTAAGCGTACCTAGCAATCTAATAGGTATATTAGTAAAAATACTACCTCCTCTCTCTTTACTATAGAATATAAGATTTCTTCTGCTTTTAGTAGTATAACTGTTACTTCCTTCTATAATAGATTCTTTCTAGACTAATATAAAGAAAGTCCTTAACCTTATAAAGATCTATAAAGAAAGCAATAAATATAGCAGCAATATATTCGATTTTATTATACTAAAAGTAGTTATCCTTAAAGACCTATACTAACAACTTAATTTCTTAGAACTAGCAATAATAAAGGTATTTCTAGTAATGCTAATAGGTAAAGTATATAAATTCTACCTTACAATAATTGCAATAAATATAAGAATAAATTACACCTTTAACTAAATAGTTAAAATTGTTAAATAACACTTTAAGACTCTAACTAATAAGCAGTTCTATTGTTAAAGATAGAATAGTATTATATTGCACAATATAATTGCTAAGAACCCTAATAAATCTATACTTAACTGCTTTAATATAATAATCTAGAACCTTTAAGACATCTATAACAGCCTTTTTAACCCTTTTATAGATAATTCTAAACTTATTAAATAGACTCTTTAAGCAGTTAAAGGTATTCTTAAATATAGCTAAGCTAAATTTACAACTAACGCAATATTCTAAGAGCTTATTAGTAACCTATAAAAGTTAATTAGTATTGCAGAAGCACAGAAGGAAATTAGCTAATTCTATATTAAATTTAACTAACTTAATATTAATAACGAAGCTCTCTATATAGACTGTTAATATTAACGTTTAAGAGACTCTAGCTGTAGCAGAAGTAAGACCTAAAAATAACGCTACTTTATCTATAGAAAAGAAGGATATTAGTTAATAAAGTATAGCAAAAAAGAGCGTTAAGAAGCACAGTAAAGATAGTAGAACAATAAGAAGTATAGAACCTCTTCTTTAAACAGTAAATTTAGAGCTTATCTATAGGCTTATAAAGGATTAAATAAACCTATATAGAATAACAGTTTTAATAATGCTTAAAATGTAAGTAAGGTATTTATTAAAGAATCTAATATAGCTAATAAAGGAAAAGCTTCTTAGCTAATAATTATATAATTCTTTACTAATGCTGTAACTACAAACAATAAAGCTATCTTCTAGAACCTTAAGGAAGAAGCCTACTAGTATACTCTATATAAAGAAGACCTATTTACAGAAGATTAATTAAATTCTATAGATCCCTTATTATATTTATTATCTTATATATTAGAAGAACGTTATTCTAGTAAGATATTTAGAGGCATTTTACCTAACACTAGAGCAGCAGGTGTATTAACAGCTAGAATTAACTAAGTATAAGCACTAGTAAAGAAAATGCCTTTATTAAAGATAAATCTATCTAATTAACACTATATAATTACATTTAGCGCAGAATTAGCAACTTTAATAGGCTTTATTATAGTTTTAATAGTCTTTAGCCTAATTACATTCTATATAATTAATATAAGCACTCTATTCCTATACAGCATTAATAATATAGATAAGATATATATAAAGCTTAACAACCTTAAAAACATATTAATTTAAGGCAATTAAAAGGTTCCTATTATCTAGAAATAGAGACATCTATAGTAGACTTTAGAAGCTATAGAAGCAGCTGCATTCTTCTTGTTAGAAAAGTAAATCTATTAGCTTTATTGTTAATTTAAATATCCCTCTATACAACAATTAACGAAGATTCTATAACGTATAGGAGAAGATATTAGTAATAATAACGCTATTAACAGAATTATATAAGTCTGCTACTACTGCTAACTTAACGGTAAATTACCTAGTTAATTCCAATTTACGTTAAAAGATAACTATAACTTTAACTACAAAATTATTGTTAATATTATACATCTAAACAGCAGCTCTATTCTTTACATTATAGATTCTGCAACCTTATTCTAGGCAGCCTACTTTCTAGAACCCTAAAAGCAGAAAGCATAAAATATCTAGAATGTATTAAAAGAATACTAGATTAATACCTATCTAGGCTCTTCTAACTAGATAGTTTACAATACTAGAAAGAACTTTATATCTACTAAATTCTACTATTATACATAAATGTTATCCGTTAATGTTAATAAAGTTCCTATTAAAGCCTATAATAGTATTAGTAAAGTTAAACAGTACTATAGCCTATTATAAAGAGCTTACAACATTATTAACAATAAATTAAGCACTAATACTAGTATTATAAAGGATTAAAAGCTTTAAATAGCTATTAAAGCTGTTAATAATTCTGCTAAACCTAATAGTTTTATGCCTATATTATTAGTCTTTAGTTCCTACCTCTATATAACAAATAATTTACCTTTAAGCCTTTCTATAATATAATAAGCTTTAATTCTACGTAAAGCTACTAATAAAGCCTAAAAGTGCCTAGTATAAAGACAAATTCACAATGCTCTTGCCTCCTACAACAGCCTAAATATAACACCTATATATTTACTGCCTCTACAGTTAGAAGTGTATATATAGCGTAAAAAAGAAGGCTAGTAAGGCCCCTATAAGCTGCTTACTATAGATAGTAAAGAATGCACTATATAAATGCCTTATAGCTCTATTTATTTTTATATAACTATTGTAAAACCCTACTACTATAATAACAATAAATCTAATAATTATTCTGCTGTTTCTAATGTTATACCTAATAAAAGTAATATAGAATCTCTACCTAAAAGCAATTCTATTCTACTAAAGAAGAAAGAAAGACCTCTAAAGGCAAAATAACTAATTAATCTAAACCTAATATAAAAAAGAGGTTCTAAAAGACTAAGAAAGAACCCTCTTCCTATTCTAATTAATTCTATATAAAATTCCTCTACTTCTAACAATAGACTAAATAGATATATTACTGTTTCTAGCCTAACTGCTAGTAGTCCTTATAATTCTAATCCTAGTAGTAATATTAATTCTACTTATATATTACTGTATAAATCTAGCAATAAAATTTTCCTTTTTGCAAAAGAAACAGTAAACTATAACTTAGCTATATAACTAAGGAAAGACAATAAGATTATAGCAAAAGGTGCTCTATTTAAGGCATTTAACTAAGCTAAAATTAACGCACTATTAGCTAGAGATATCTTCTAATTCGTTAAATTTAACCCTACTATATACAACAACTATATCTTTAAATCTTATATAGTTTAAGAAGTTAAAGGAAAAGGAACTATATTACTATATAAGAAGTTAAGACTAGTTATCTAAGAATATAATAACAGCAATAAATTGTTAATTTTAACGTAATCCCTAATAATTTAACAAGCTAGTTAACGCTTAATTATAGCACTAGCTCTATCTCTCTAAAAATGCAATATTGTCTTATAGATCTATAATATTATATAGGCTTATATACAATCTAACACTAATTTAAATAGATTAATTATTACATAACTTCCTAACTAAATTAAACACCTATATCTTTACAATACAGTAATAGAAGTAATTAAGCCTCTATATAGAATCGCTAAAGTAGGTATACATTAGTAGTCTATATACTTCTGCTACTACTGTAATAATTTAAGTATAGTTATATTAATATATAACCTCTACTTACTAATATTAAATAATAAGAATTACTTTAGAATTATTAGAATGCAGACTAATAATACACTAGAACTAAGCAATAAAACCTTCTTTAACTATAAGGAATCTAAACTATAGAAAGCTAATTTTACTATAAAGCTAAAGTAGAGCCTAATAGCAGAAACGCTACTAATTTTTAATAGATATATATTAACTAAATCTAATAACAGTACTTTAACTCTTCACTAGAAAGGTTAAAGCAAGAGGATTTAACCTGTTAATACTACTAGTGTTAATATAGATTTAACAAAACAATAGTACGTTAAGCAATAAGCCTATAGGGCGTATATTGCTATAATTTGTTAACTAGAAGCTGTATTTAACCTTTCTGTTGCTGCACAACAGCAAGATATTACAATTAACGATATTAAGCGGCTAAATAAGAGGCTTTAATAGTAGATTAACAACTAGATCTATAGATTACAATATATCCTAATAGACCTTCCCTCTACTAAATTATATATATTTATTAATAGATCCTTTATAAATAATAAAGATTTAAGCTTCTAGATAGAATATATAATTATTATAGGCAATAAAGGAGCTTGTAAAGAGAACGCTAAATTTATAATAAAAGGCAATATTATTATGTATAGCTCCGTTAAAAGCAAGAGAGTTATAAGGAGCGCGCTTGCATTAGAACTATACAGTATAGTGTAAAGCGTAAATATATTGCATGCTATTAGCACTACATTAAATATAGTAATAAAGCAGCTATAGATACTGCTAATTCTACTAATAGTCTATATAGATTTATTCTTGTTATATAAATGCTTTATAAAGCTCAGCACAATAAAGGAAAAGAGATTAATAATTAACATTATAGCGCTACATTAATTATACAAAAGGCGCAAAATTAACGAGATCTATTAGATTAACAGTAAAGATAATATCGCTAATTTAATAATAAAAGTAATGCTAAATAAGACTCTTAAATCCTTTATTAACAACAATAAGGCTAATATATAGGTAGAAGGCTAGGTAAAGAGACCTGCAAATTAATGCAGAAGGATATTGAATTTGTTGTTACTTATTCCTTTAATCTATTTTGTTATTACTATAACTGTTAGAGTTACTCTACTAGCACAATAAAAAGAGAGACTGCTAGTGTTAGAATTATTATAACTCTATTGTGCAATTCTAGCACCTACGCAGGTAGATATAACTGCTAATTAGTTGCATTTGCACACTAGTCCTTACTTACATTAGAGTCGCTAATACCCCTTAATTCCCCCTTAACACAACACTATGCCTAAGGCATGTAAGGCATCCAACGGGGTATATAATGTGGCCTCTTTTGCTAGTTAGATATAACTTCTAGATAACCGAATTTGAACCTCTTTAATGTAAATACTAGTGCACTAGTGAACTGGTCATAGGACCGACTCGAAGGAGTATAAATTAGACCCTTGGTCTATCGACAGCCTTTAAGAATAAGAAGAAGTAGAAGGGCTAAAGAAGAAGTAACAAAAATTCTAGAAATAAGGATAGAGAAGCTGCTTTTGCTATAGGTTGCTATAACCTATCTACTAGCAACTAGGATACTATAGATTCCAATAGTGAATCTAGCAGTTCTAGTAGTAATAATTCTTACGATTTAGATACAGAATCCACTACTAGTGATACTAGTACTACTAGTTATAATACCCCTTCTTTTAACTATTTAAATAGAATAATTAAAAACTCCTTACTATACAATATAGGTTCTACCTGTTATATAGTTAACAATAAGGCATTTTTTAGGACTTTTAAGCCTATAAAAAAGGGTAAAACCGCGCCTATTGCTACTAGAGAAGGTCCTATTTATCCTAAAGGACAGGGAACTGCTGTATTCTAGGTACTAGTTAGTATAAGTCTAGCTAAATACAGGCCTTTAGCTCTAAAGGATGCTCTATATTGCCTAGGTTTAGATACCAACCTAATTAGTAGTCTAAAGCACTATTTAACAGGGGGCACTCTCCTTAGAAATCAGCTATTTCTAGCTAATAGAAGCTGCTGTAGGCTTCTAAATCCTAAAAAGCATGGTTTCTTCTTATAGCTTAAGGGGCAAGAGACCCCTAGAGTGTGTAAAAACCACGCAAATCTCTCTTATATAGGATTTAGTAGTTATAATAGCAATTATAATACTAGTTATCCTATAGAGGTTTAAATCCCTCAACAGCCTAGTTTTAATCTAGAGGAATATAGCTGAATCGAGGAATTATTTGATTTTGAAGAAGATAATACTAATAACGATACTATAGAGCTATTAGCTCTAGTTCCTAAACGGGCTCCTAGTTAGATTCCTTCTAATAACGGGGATTTAGAAGGTCTAAATCCTAAGTTGCTAGATATTAGAGGAAATAGCTATCTAGATCCCTTAAACAAGGCCCGTAGTTCTTAAGAGATCTAGCAAGATAGGGAGCAACAGGAAGCTAGCTCTAATGATAATTCTAGTAGTAATTCTTCTATTACTGCTTCTTTTTCCTATAAGAAGCTCCTAGAATTAGCTGCTACTTAGCACGTTAGATTAGGGCATATAGGACTCCCTTTACTAAAGAAGACTGCTTCTATTACTAAAGGTATTCCTGATTTTATAAAAATTAAGGAAAAGGATTTTAACTGCCTAGCTTGCAATTAAGCTAAAGCTATTAGAAGACCTAGCAAGCGTGCTATTCCTAACCCCTCTAGATATTTAGATATTATAGAGGGAGATACCGTTAAAATGGAGCCTATACTACACAACAAAAGGCCTTTAGTTCTTTTTCTAATTAATAGAAAATTACGGTATAAGTGGTTTTTTAATCTAGCTAATAAAGAGGGTTCTACTCTCTATAGCTGTATTAAAGGCATCTTTAAGGAATTAAAGAACTAGTATAACTGCTACCTTAAACACCTTTATTTTAATAGTAGTATAGAAATCAATACTAGGTTGCAAGCTTAGCTATCTTCTAAGGGTATTTGCTTTAGCACCTCTTGCCTCTATATTTACAAATAGAATAGGTTAATAGAGAGACCTATAAGAGTACTTCTAGACCGTTTGCGTGCTACCCTACAGTAGTTATAATTACCTCTATATCTATAGTCTTATATCCTTCTTGCTATAGTGGATTTAGTTAATACTACTGCGAATAGTACTAAACCACTAAGTCCTAAACAGCTATATCTAGCTAATTTAAAGCCTTCTAAGACCTATAAGCCTAATTTTACTAAAATAAGGGCTATAGGCTCCTATTGCGAAGTTCTAATTCCTTTAGAACAAAGATCTAGGTTGCAGAAGCTAGCTAAAAGAACTATTCCTAGTAGACTTTTAGCTACGCTAGGTTCTAATGTATATCTAATATATATCCCCTCTAAACGAGCTGTTATAAAGACTAGCTTCGTTAAAATTATAGAAGGAATAGGTTCTATTTTACAGGGTATCCCTAAGGTTCCTATTGGTTCTATAGTGAATAATCCTTTAGAGGGAGAAATCGATAACTAGCAGCAATTAGTGGATAATTATACTCCTAAGTATCCTTATCCTAGTTATCTAGATGTACTAAATTATCCACTAAAACCTGTAGATCAAGCTCTTCTACTAAGCAACCCTATAGAAGCTATAGAGGCCCCTAAAGCCCCTATATCTATAGAAGCCTCTTAGGCTAATATAGAACCTATAGAAGCTGAAGCTAATGCTGATGCTATAGATTTAGATAGAGACATATTTTCCTTAATTAAGGATCTATGCTTTAAGGCTAGGACTAAAGCAGCTATTACTTCTAATAGTAAGGATGAACTTCCTAATACGTAGAAGCAAGCCCTAAAAAGCTCTGCTAAGCAGCATTAGATAGAAGCTACCTATAGCGAATTTAAGCAGCTATTAGCTGCTAGAACCTTTAAATTTATAGGGAAAGACTAAGTACCTAAGGGCTAAAGAGTTCTAAAGAATAGGCTTATTTATAGGCTAAAAAAGGATAAAGAAAATAATCCTATAAAATATAAGGCCTGCCTTATTGCTAAGGGATTTATATAAATAGAAGGTTAAGACTATCTAGAGACCTTTGCTGCAACTAGTATTCCTTCTAGCTAGCGTATATTATTAGCTCTTACAGCTTTTAATAACTAGGAAGTTAAGTAAATCGACTTTATAGGAGCGTTTTTAAATAGCAAGCTAAAGGAAGCTATTTATATAGAAATCCTAGATAGATTCGTTAAATTTGCAGAAGTAACGCCATTAGTAGCTAAGCTACTAAAAAGCTATAATTATAAGCCCTCTAAAGAGTAAGTAATTAAGCTAGAAAAATCCCTCTATAGTCTAAAGCAAAGTCCTAGAGAATAGCAGCAAATTCTAATAGAATTACTTTAAAAGCATAGATTTAAACCTCTTATATTAGACCTAGCAGTCTTTTATAACCTAGCTACATCTACGTATATTGCTACTTACGTAGATAACTGTCTTCTAATTAGTTTAAATCTAAGCTATATTAATAAGCTAAAGAAGCTATTACATAAAGCTTATCTAATAGAAGATAGAGGACCAGCAGAATTCTTTCTAGGTGTACAAATCACCCATAATAGGTCTAAAAGGTCTATTAAAATCCACTAATCTTAATACATCCTTAAAGCCCTAGAAAGATTTAAAATGCTAGATACTAAGCTAGCTTCTATCCCTATACAGCTAGGAATTCTAAAGCAACTAGTTACAAAACTTCTCTTAAAATCCGATTATAAGCTTTATTAGAGCATAATAGGCACTATAATGTACCTTATATTGCTAACTAGGGCTGATATTGCTTTTTCCGTTTAGTAGCTATTAACCTTCCTAGCTAAGCCCTATATAGAGCACCTAAACGCCTCTAAGCACCTCCTAAGGTACTTAAGTGGTACTAGAAGCTTTACTATTATTTATAAGCGTTCTAGTCTACACCCTATAGGGTCTTCTTCTAAAGCTTCTAATAGTTCTATTAGTTGTAAAGAAGTACTTAAGACCCTCCTTAGTTATTGCAATAGCGATTTTGCTAGTGACAAAGTCTCTTCTAAATTAACCTATACTTATCTATATAAGCTAGCTAGTGGACCTATTAGCTGGAAATCGAAGAAAGCTAGTACTATTGCTCTTTCTACTTTAGAAGCAGAATCTAATGCATTATCTAAAGCTATTAGGGAATTAGAGTAGCTCTACAGCCTTTTTAAGGAGATAAAGCTGCCTTTAACCCCTTCTATTCCTATTAGGTGTAATAATTAAGGCGCTATAGTTACTGCTTACAACCTAACGTTGTATAGTAGAACTAAGCACACCCTTTTAAAGTTTAACTATATTAGGGAAAAGATTCGTAAAGGTATAGCTAAGGTTAGTTATATTAATATAAATTAGATGCTAGTAGATAGCCTAACTAAGCCTCTTGCTATTTAAAAGCATTAATAATTCATTAAGTTACTAGAGCTTTCTAGCTAGCTTATAAAAGCAACAAAAACACTCAAAAAATCGAAAAGCAACGAAAAATAGTTAAAAATCGAAAACAACAAAAACAATCAACAACAACTAGTTATATTCAACTATAACTACCCTGGAATTGCTGGAATTAGTTATATTATTTAGTCCTGTTATTAGTACTGTATTTTGTTGGTTGATTCTAACTTAGATATCCTTTAAAGGAGCTAAGTTGCTTATAGAACTAGTTACTTCTCACATTTCTAGAGGGAGTGTTAAAAATAAGCTACCCTATATAGCCTATTTTTATGCTTGCTAGTTGCCTGTTAGTTGCTCTATTATATAACCCTAACTAGGTCTTGTTACGTTGATTTTTAGTAGAGATATTGCTGTTACTAGATGCAAAACATCTAGAATCGACTAAGGCAAAGTTGCCTAACCTATAGTTAACTTTAACAGCGATTTTCTCTACAACTAGCAATAGTAGAAATTCAAGAAGTATACTATTTAAAAGCTAAGAATTAGGGCTATTTAATAGTATAATTGTTAGATAGAGTTGCTTATAAGGGTTGCTTGTTATTAGTGGAATTTGTTAAATTATGCACGTAGGCGTCTCGTTTGTATAGCTGTAAGTCGATTTTTTTTGTTTTTATATAGTAAATCTTTTTGCGGAAATTATAAAGTAGCTTATAAGCCCCTTCTAGCAACTACAGCCCGCTAATATAGTTAGTAGGTCTATAAGGGACTAGAAAGATTTAAGATTCTACCCTCACTAAGTTCGTTACAGCGCTCTCAATATAAAGATACTACTATTACAGTTATCTATTGCCTTTACGTAATCTATACTATACACTACAGCTTAATTTAGGCTGCTGCTGCTTCCACTACGTAATAATTGCTAGGAGCAATTACAGGTGCTAAATCTAAGAGACCACTACCCTCTTAGATATCTAGTCCTGTAATCCCTATTATTTTTAATAGAACTAGAAGGTTTAGGGACTTCAAAAGAGACTTTAGAAGCTCTTTTAGAAGTAACAGGATCTACTACCTTAGAGGGAGACCCTATAGAGAGATTACCTATAGATGTAATTATAGTATCTAATTTACTTAGTAAATCAGCTATATTACCTTCATTTTGGCTTTGTTTTGCTTCACTATACCTAATAAATCTATTTAGGGTCTCTTGTTACTTATCTATTTAAGCTTTTAGATCAGCTTGAACATTATAGACTTGCACTACTCTTTTAGAAGCTAATCTAGCTTCCTTTAGAGCCTTCTTAGCTGTATAATCTTCTTTATTAGAAGAGGAATCTACTAGCTGAGGGGGGGACCTTGCTGGACCAGGAAAGCTAGTAGCAGCTGTAGCTAGTGTACTAGAACTACTATCCCGTTTAGGGCTTATGCTCTTTCCCTTACCTATTCCTTTTAGTGCCATTTTAAGGGTTTAAAAATAGCTAATTTAACGCTCTTTTATAGCTAATTATAGCTAAATTACAGTGGAAATAGTAGTAAATAACAGTAATAACCTCTACTAGATATTAATAGATTGCTCTATTATAGGCCTAGAAGTGCCCTATATCTTCAGAAATTATACTAAGATTTTTCTCTAATTTCTTTTGTAATAGGTATAACAGGCTCTAAGGCTGTATTGTATTGCGATCTATATACGCATACAATTTGTATAGTAGACTAGATTAACAAGCGGTCGCGAGAGGCATAAAATATAGGTCCTAGCTATTTTCGGCCAAAAAATTTAGGAGATTCTTCTCCAATTAGGTTCTAACAAATTAGTGGAGACCTAAGCACAGCTAATTTAGGGATATCTAGCTAATTTCTACTTTAAAATCCTAACTAGTGGGATTACTATATAAATTAATTCTGCAACTGAAAATATAGGAATATCTAACAGCAACAAGAGCTGTTAGACGTGCACTACAAATTGTAGTATAGCTACTAACAGAGGTACACTAGGTGCACAATATATAAGATAACAGCACAACAACAAGCGATATAGTGCAGCGCTAAGCTTATTTCTTAATAGAAATAATTAATTAAGTAGTGCCTAATAAAACAATTTGCAGTGTAAATATAATGTGTGTAGATATATATATTTTAATGTTGCGCAACAATAGAACCTAGCTATTAAGAATAGCTTTAAGAGTGTGTATACACTAGGTGCATAGAACTAGTGCAGGAGGCATAGAGTAGGCAGAATAAAAACACTAGTATAGTAGCTAGCGATATATATACAGCAGGTATTAATAGCTTCCAGCAAGCTACTAATAGTTTTAGCAGCAATAGCTGCTAGTGTAGGTCTTAATATAGCTTCTAGTGGGTAATACAGTACATAATAGTAGATTTTTAGCGGGCTAACAGCTTACAGATAGGTCTTTTAGGCTTATAACCTAATAAAAATAATAGGGATTATAGAACTAGATAGAAGAGGGTAGTGGTCTCTTATATTTAGCACCTATAATTGCTCCTAGCAATTATTATGTAGTAGAAGCAGCAGCAGCCTAAATTAAGCTGTAGTGTATAGTATAGATCACGTAGAGGCAATAGATAACTGTAATAGTAGTATCTTTATATTAAGAGCGCTGTAACAAATAAGTTAGTAAGAGTAGGATCTTAAATCTTTCTAGTCCCTTATAGACCTACTAACTATATTAGCGGGCTATAGTTGCTAGAAGGGGCTTATAGGCTACTTTATAATTTCCGCAAAAAGATTTACTATATAAAAACAAAAAAATCGACTTACAGCTATACAAACGAGACACTTACGTGCACAATTTAACAAATTCTACTAATAACAAGCAACCCTTATAAGCAACTCTATCCAACAATTATACTATTAGATAGCCCTAATTCTTAGCTTTTGAATAGTATACTTCTTGAATTTCTACCATTACTAGTTGTAGAGAAAATCGCAGTTAAAGTTAACTATAGGTTAGGCAACTTTGCCTTAGTCGATTCTAGATGTTTTGCATCTAGTAACAGCGATATCTCTACCAAAAATCAACGTAACAAGACCTAGTTAGGGTCACGTGATAGAGCAACTAACAGGCAACTAGCAAGCATAAAAATAGGCTATACAGGGTAGCTTATTTTTAACACCAGTAAATCCCATATAAGAGAGATTTGCGTGGTTTTTACACACTCTAGGGGTCTCTTGCCCCTTAAGCTGTAAGAAGAAACCATGCTTTTTAGGATTTAGAAGCCTACAGCAGCTTCTATTAGCTAGAAATAGCTGATTTCTAAGGAGAGTGCCCCCTGTTAAATAGTGCTTTAGACTACTAATTAGGTTGGTATCTAAACCTAGGCAATATAGAGCATCCTTTAGAGCTAAAGGCCTATATTTAGCTAGACTTATACTAACTAGTACCTAGAATACAGCAGTTCCCTGTCCTTTAGGATAAATAGGACCTTCTCTAGTAGCAATAGGCGCGGTTTTACCCTTTTTTATAGGCTTAAAAGTCCTAAAAAATGCCTTATTGTTAACTATATAATAGGTAGAACCTATATTGTATAGTAAGGAGTTTTTAATTATTCTATTTAAATAGTTAAAAGAAGGGGTATTATAACTAGTAGTACTAGTATCACTAGTAGTGGATTCTGTATCTAAATTGTAAGAATCATTACTACTAGAACTGCTGAATTCACTATTGGAATCTATAGTATCCTAGTTGCTAGTAGATAGGTTATAGCAACCTATAGCAAAAGCAGCTTCTCTATCCTTATTTCTAGAATTTTTGTTACTTCTTCTTTAGCCCTTCTACTTCTTCTTATTCTTAGAGGCTTTATCTATATCTTTAGAGGCATTAGAATTATTAGAATTAGAATCGGAATTCTTCTTCTAATTAGGAGGATTCTTTCCTTAGTTAGCTTTATTATTATTATTAGAACCATTAGAGTTAGAAGCTTTATAACTAAGAGCTTTAGATATAGAGAAGCTTTTATCTCTTTATTCTTCTAATAAATTAGCTATAAGGAACTGTAAATTCAGCATTTTTACACATAGACCTTGTACTCTAGTAGCTCTAATAGAATATCGCTGCCTTTTAGCCTAGCTAGGGAAGGTCTTCTTTAAAGCATTAATATAATAATTTACCTAGTCAATAGGATTAATAGCTACACTATAGAGCTGTAATCTAGCTAGTAAATTATTAAATTTAGCATTAAAGGCCTCTAAAGATTCCTTATAGTTTAAAAACAATAAGTTGTAATAACTAGTATATAGTGTACTACGTTGTATTTTAGCACTCTGCGAATATTGCCTAACTAGAATGTTATAGGCATCTATAGGGGACTTATGCCAGCTTATAGCAGCTTAAGGTCTAGATTAGCAACTATCTCTTATAATTATAAGGATAATAGCTTGTTCTAAATCTACTAAAGTACTAGCTATACTAGGATTATTAATAAATTAAGGGAATCCTAGTGCCCTAAATTAAATAGTTAAAGCTTACTTCTACTGTTTAAAATTTTTAGGGCTTTTTAGCTTAGCAGCCTCTAGAATAGAGTGGACCTTCTTATTTAACTCTTTTATAGTGCCTTCATTAAAAGCAGGCAGAAAAGTAGCACTATTAGAGGAACTAGAAGGTTTAGGGGCTTTAAAAGAGACTTTAGAAGCTCTTTTAGAAGTAATAGGATCTACTACCTTAGAGGGAGACTCTATAAAGAGATTACCTATAGATGTAATTATAGTATCTAATTTACTTAGTAAATTAGCTATATTACCTTTATTTTGGCTTTGTTTTGCTTTACTATACCTAATAAATCTATTTAGGGTCTCTTGTTGCTTATCTATTTAAGCTTTTAGATCAGCTTAAACATTATAGACTTACACTACTCTTTTAGAAGCTAATCTAGCTTCTTTTAGAGCCTTCTTAGCTGTATAATCTTCTTTATTAGAAGAGAAATCTACTGGCTAAGGGGGTGATCTAGCTAGACTAGGAAAGCTAGTAGCAGCAGCTGTAGCTAGTGTACTAGAACCACTACCCCGTTTAGGGCTTGTGCTCTTTCCCTTGCCTATTCCTTTTAGTGCTATTTTAAGGGTTTAAAAAGTAGCTAATTTAACGCTCTTTTATAGCTAATTATAGCTAAATTACAGTGGAAATAGTAGTAAATAACAGTAATAATTCTTACTAAATATAGGCTAGAAGTGCCCTATATTTTCAGAAATTATACTGAGATTTTTCTCTAATTTCTTTCGTAACAGGTATAACGGGCTCTAAGGCTGCGTTGTATTGCAATCTATATGCGCATATAATTTGTATAGCAGACTAGATTAACAAGCGGTCGCGAGGGGCATAAAACAAGGTCCTAGCTATTTTTAGCTAAAAAATTCAGGAGATTCTTCTCTAATTAGGTTCTAATAAATTAGTAGAGACCTAGGCACAGCTAATTTAGGGATATCTAGCTAATTCCTACTTTAAAATCCTAACTAGTGGGATTACTATATAAATTAATTCTGCAACCGAAAACACAGGAATATCTGCAATAAGAGCTGTTAGGCGTGCACTACAAATTGTAGTATAGCTACTAACAGAGGTGCATAGAGTACACAATATACAAGATAACAGCACAACAACAAGTAATGCAGTGCAGCGCTAAGCTTATTTCTTAATAGAAATAATTAATTAAGCAATGCCTAATAAAACGATTTACAGTGCAAATGTAATGTGTGTAGATGTATATATTTTAATGTTGCGCAACAATAGAACCTAGCTATTAAGAATAGCTTTAAAAGTGTATATATATAGGGTGTATAGAACTAGTGCAGGAGGCATAGGGTAGGCAGAATAAAAACACTAGTATAGTGGCTAGCGATGTGTATGCAGCAGGTATTAATAGCTTCCAGCAAGCTACTAATAGTTTTAGCAGCGATAGCTGCTAGCGTAGGTCTTAATATAGCTTCTAGTAGGTAATACAGTACACAATAGTAGATTTTTAGCGGGCTAACAGCTTGCAGATAGGTCTTCTGGGCTTATAACCTATTAAAAATAATAGGGATTATAGAACTAGATATCTAAGAGGGTAGTAGTCTCTTAGATTTAGCACCTATAATTGCTCCTAGCAATTATTATGTAGTAGAAGCAGCAGCGGCCTAAACTAAGCTGTAGTGTATAGTATAGATCACGTAGAGGCAATAGATAACTGTAATAGTAGTATCTTTATATTAAGAGCACTATAACAAACTTAGTAAGGGTAGGATCTTAAATCTTTCTAGTCCCTTATAGACCTACTAACTATATTAGCAGGCTATAGTCGCTAGAAGGAGCTTATAGGCTACTTTATAATTTCCGCAAAAAGATTTACTATATAAAAACAAAAAAATCGACTTATAGCTATACAAACAAGATGCCTACGTGCATAATTTAACAAATTCCACTAATAACAAGGAACCCTTATAAGCAACTCTATTCAACAATTATACTATTAGATAGCCCTAATTCTTAGCTTTTAAATAGTATACTTCTTAAATTTCTACTATTGCTAGTTATGGAGAAAATCGCTGTTAAAGTTGACTATAGGTTAGGCAACTTTGCCTTAGTCGATTCTAGATGTTTCGCATCTAGTAACAGCGATATCTCTACCAAAAATCAACGTAACAAGACCTAGTTAGGGTCACGTGATAGAGCAACTAACAGGCAACTAGCAAGCATAAAAATAGGCTATACAGGGTAGCTTATTTTTAACAAATATAAAGGGGAAGAGAATAGAGAATTAACTATAATTTATAGCGCTTACTAAAGGCAATAAAGAGATTATTATAGAGGCTAAAAGGAGAAGGAGAGTATATTATAGACTTAAGCCTTAAGCTTAAGTCTTTTAGTAAAGGGAGAACAGCAAAAAAGAGACAGTAATCTATATAGATAAAGGGATAGAAGTAGACTACATTTAACTAGAGGTTAGCTAAACTTTATAGAGCCCTAGAGAAAGGACCTTAGCTATAGAGTATATGCTAAAAGGGGCTCCTAAGGGAAGGGACCTACCTTTAGATATATAGTACAGGGGCATAGGGAGGCTTCTAGTTCCTTCTCTCTTTCCCTTTCCTCCCTATAATTATAGTTCTTATTATAGACGCTAGTTAGCAGCAGCCACTAGGCCAGTCCATTACAATAATATAGATATTATTCTTAGTAGCTTTTATATAGTATTTATAATAAATTACTATTTAACTAAATAATCTTATATTCCTTAGTTAATAGCTATATAAAACATTATATAATTGTTATTATTTTATAGAATTATTAGGCATTTTTATTAAAATTTCTATAGTATTAATACTATTAATAGAGAGTTAAGTACTATTAGCAATAGTAATAATTCTAGAATAAGGTTAAAGTTATATAAAATTATTAAAATAACCTAATATATATTTAAAGGCTTTTAAATTAAAGATTTAAGATTAAATTCTATTAATATTAAGTAAAGTAGTAAAAGTAAAGATATTAATATCTATTAAAGTTATAAATATAATAGTATCTTTAGATTTAGTAGAATTAGATTTATTATTGTTTTTTACTTAGTTTACTATATTATTAGATTTCTATTTCTATTATTTCTTATATTTAGTAAGTTTTTAATAGTTAATATAAATATATTTAATAAAGTTAAAATTTTAAGATTAATACTAAGTATATTCTTTTCTATTGTTCCTTTATTTCTTATTGTTATTATATTAATTTAATAATTTCTTACTATTATTCTTTTATTTATTTAATGTTATTATATAATATATAGCAGCTTTATTAGATAACTTATTTTAATTTATAATGTTTAATATCTTTAGTTTAATATTAAAAAACTTTATTAAGTTTTAACTTAAAAAGTTATCTATAATATAATCTATAGTATTAAGTAATATAGTAAGGAAAAAAGATCCTTTAATATTATTTAAGTTAAATATATTTAGTTCTACTTTTCTAATAAGTTGTTTAAAGCTTAATATTTAAGCTAATTGTTGGGAGACTAAGGGTCAAATTTATACTCCTTCGAGTCAGCCCTACGACCAGTTCACTAGTGCACTAGTATTTACATTAAAGAGGTTTAAATTCGGTTATCTAGGAGTTATATCTAACTAGCAAAAGAGGCCACATTATATACCCTATTAGATGCCTTATATACCTTAAGCATAGTGTTGTGCTAAGGGGGAATTAAGGGGTATTAGCGACCTTAATATAAGTGGAGACTAATGTACAGATGCAACTAATTAGCAGTTATATCTACCTATACAGGCGCTAGAATTGCACAATAGAGTTATAATAATTCTAACACTAGCAGTCTCTCTTTTTATTATGCTAATAGAATAACTCTAATAGTTACAGTAATAATAAAGTAGATTAAAGGAATAAACAACAATAAATCTAATATCCTTCTACATTAATTTATAGGTCTCTTTACCTAGCCTTCTACCTATATATTAGCTTTATTATTGTTAATAAAGGATTTAAGAGTCTTATTTAGCATTACTTTTGTTATTAAATTAGCAATATTATCTTTGCCGTTAATCTAATAGATTTCATCGATTTTGCGCCTTTTATATAATTAATATAGCACTATAATGTTAATTATTAATCTCTTTTCCTTTATTATACTAAGCTTTATAAGGTATTTATACAATAAGAACAAATCTATACAGACTACTAGTAGAATTAATAGTATCTATAGCTACTTTATTACTATATTTAACGTAGTGCTAATAGTATATAATATATTTACGCCTTACACTATACTGTATAGTTCTAATGTAAGCGCGCTCCTTATAACTCTTTTGCTTTTAATAGAGCTATATATAATAATGTTGCCTTTTATTATAAATTTAGCGTTCTCTTTATAAGCTTCTTTATTGCCTAAAATAATTATATATTCTATCTAGAAGCTTAAATCTTTATTATTTATAAAGAATTTATTAATAAATATATATAATTTAGTAAAGAGAAGGTCTATTAAGATATATTATAACCTATAGGTTTAGTTATTAATCTACTATTAAAGCCTCTTATTTAGTTGCTTAATATCGTTAATTGTAATATCTTGCTATTATACAGCAATAGAAAGGTTAAATGTAGCTTCTAGTTAATAGATTATAGCAATATATACGCTATAGGCTTATTGCTTAATGTACTGTTATTTCGTTAAATCTATATTAACACTAGTAGTATTAATAGGTTAAATCCTCTTGCTTTAACCTTTTTAGCGAAGAGTTAAAGTACTATTATTAGATTTAGTTAATATATATCTATTAAAAATTAGTGGCGTTTCTGCTGTTAAGCTCTACTTTAGCTTTACAGTAAAATTAGCCTTCTATAGTTTAGATTCCTTATAGTTAAAGAAGGTTCTATTGCTTAGTTTTAGTGTATTATTAGTCTACATTCTAATAATTCTAAAGCAGTTATTATTATTTAATATTAGTAAGTAGAGGTTATATATTAATGTAACTATACTTAAGTTATTACAGTAGTAGCAAAAGTATATAAACTACTAATATATACCTACTTTAGCGATTCTATATAGAGGCTTAATTACTTCTATTACTGTATTATAGGGATATAGGTATTTAATTTAGTTAGAAAGTTATGCAATAATTAATCTATTTAAATTAGTGTTAAATTGCATATAAGCCTATATAATATTGTAGATCTATAAGACAATATTGCGTTTTTAAAGAGATAGAGCTAGTGCTATAATTAGGCATTAACTAGCTTATTAGATTATTAGAGATTGCGTTAAAATTAACAATTTATTGCTGTTATTATATCCCTAGATAATAAGTTTTAACTTCTTGTATAGTAATATAGTTCCTTTTCCTTTAACTTCTTAAACTATATAAGATTTAAAGATATAGTTATTATATATAGTAGAGTTAAATTTAATAAATTAGAAAACGTCTTTAGCTAATAGTGCGTTAATTTTAGCTTAATTAAATGCTTTAAATAGAGCACCTTTTGCTGTAATCTTATTGTCTTTCCTTAGTTATATAGCTAGGTTGTAGTCTGCTGTTTCTTTTGCAGAAAAGAAAATTTTATTCCTAGATTTATATAGCAATATATAAGTAGAATTAATATTACTACTAGAATTAAAATTATAAGGACTACTAGTAGTTAGGCTAAAAACAGTAATATATCTATTTAGTCTATTGTTAAAAGTAAAGGAATTTTATATAGAATTAATTAAAATAGAAAGAGAGTTCTTTCTTAGTTTTCTAGAACCTCTTTTCTATATTAGGTTTAAATTAATTAGTTACTTTACCTTTAGAGGTCTTTCTTTTTTCTTTAGTAAAATAGAATTACTTTTAGGTAGAGATTCTATATTGCTTTTATTAAATATAACGTTAGAAATAGTAGAATAATTGTTAAATTTATTATTATTATAGTAGTAAAGTTTTACAATAGTTATGCAAAAATAAATAGAGCTATAAGGCATTTATACAGTATATTTCTTACTATCTATAGTAAGCAGCTTATAAGGGCCTTACTAGCCTTCTTTTTTACGCTATATATACACTTCTAACTATAGAGGCAGTAAATATATAGGTATTATATTTAGGCTATTGCAGGAGGTAAGAGCATTATAAATTTGCCTTTATACTAAGCACTTTTAGGCTTTATTAGTAGCTTTACGTAAAATTAAAGCTTATTATATTATAGAAAGGCTTAAAGGTAAATTATTTATTATATAGAGGTAAGCACTAAATACTAGCAATATAGGCATAAGACTGTTAGGTTTAGCAGAATTATTAACAGCTTTAACAGCTATTTAAAGCTTTTAATCCTTTATAATACTAGTATTAGTGCCTAATTTATTGCTAATAATATTGTAAGCTCTTTATAATAGGCTATAGTACTATTCAATTTTACTAATGCTATTGTAGGCTTTAATAGGAACTTTATTAACATTAACGGACAGCATTTATATATAATAGTAGAATTTAGTAGATATAAAGTTCTTTTTAGCATTATAAACTATTTAGTTAGAAGGACCTAAATAGGTATTAATTTAGCATTCTTTTAATGTACTTTAGATATCTTATGCTTTCTACTTTTAGGGTTCTAGAAAGTAGGTGTTACGGGATAATCCTATAGACCTGCAGGTCACTAGTGCACGTGACCGCAATTATATATAAGTAGTTAAAAGCAACACTTAGGTAGTTAGATTAAACAATTAACAATTATTCACTAGAACACTATTTCTAGATGCTTCTTACAGAAGCTCTTATAACTTCTCTTATAATTTATTGTATAACCTATTAAATCTAATAACCTATTATTACTTCTAATAAACCTACATTAAATTCTACTGTAATAAGTAGTAGCAATTGCTTTTAATTATTACTAACTCTCCTTAAGCTTAAAAAGCTAAAATTATAATATTTAAGATAGAGTAACTTTAGAAGAAGCTTAGTAAAAAAAATTATATTTCTTTTACTAATAAAGAACTTAAAACTATATACTAATTCTATAAATTTTACTGCTAAAATCTAGATTTTTAGATTTAAAAAAGGGATTTTATACCTTAAAAGAAAAGAAGCTTATTACTTTATTTTACTTACTATAAATTTATTAATAAATAGCTTAAATTATATAATTAACTTAAGCTAATAAAACTACCTTTTTACTAAAATACTATTAATACTTCTATAGTATAGTAGGTATAAAGGTAGGTTAATAGAATTATTAATAAAGCTAAATCTACTAAACTTCTTATAGATTTACTAATAGTAATACTAAAAGAAAAAGCTAAGGCTAAATTATCTAGATTTAATAGCTTAAAAGATACTATTTATAAAGCTAGTGTTAGTTCTACCTAAAATATTAAAGGAAAGTAAGTATAAAGATCTAGATTTATACTACTTACTAAGGACCTAGATCTATTAAATATATCTTAAACTACTAAAAAGAACTTATTAATTAAAGAACTAACTAAAATCTTACTGCTTTTATAAACTTACTAAAGGTTTTATACCTTTAGGCTAAAGTATAAAGTAAAGGAAGTAGTAAATCTACTTAAAAAAGAGAACCTTTTACTAAAATAGCTTATAGGTTTTTCTATAGAAATTAGTAAGTAAATTAGTAGAATTAAAGAAGAATTAATTAATAAAATTAATAGATTATAGAGAGAATTAAATAATAAAATTACTACTCTTTAGGTAGAGTAATAATACTTAGCCTAAAAGATAGAGACTATACTTAAGCCTTAAGATAGATATAATAAATAATACTATACTTAATATAGCTTCTAGCTTAAGGATTATAGATAAAGAGCTTTTAATTCTTACTTACCTCTAAAAAATAACTAGAACTAAAAGTAAGGTTAAAAGTAACCCTTAAGTAAAGGAAACTATATAATATAGAGATACTTTAAATACTTTAGTACTTTTTTAAGAAAATAGAAGCTACTATAATTTCTAAAGAATCTATTAAAGTAATACTATAATAGTAAAGCTAAGAAAAGCTAAAATACTAAAAAAGGACTAAAATTAAGTATTTAGTAACTTTAAAATATTAATATATAAATTAATAGGTACTATTCTATATTAAAAACAATAATCTCTAGCTAAATCTAGTAAATAAAAGGCTAAATCTAATATTAAAAATAGAATAACTAAGGTAATAATATAGTTTTAAACCCCTAAGAATAAATAGATTCTATATAGAAAATTACTAATATTAGGTTACTTT
>JFHB01000094.1:0-111192 GCA_000729835.1 Atkinsonella hypoxylon
CGGCCAAGCATCCACCCGGTCAGAGCAAAAAAAGAAAAAAAAAAAAAAAAAACTGGCGGCCGTTTGGTGGGATGTCACGTACTTTGTTAGTGGCCAAAAAAAGAATTATCTGGCATAACTTGACGCCCACATCACATGAGGTCGAAAAGGTCGAGAAGGTCGAGAAGCCAAAGCAGATGAGGACCGTTTGGGAAGTGGAACAAGGACGTGCCCCCAGGCCTCTAGTTACTTTCTACTCTCCAGGGATTAGCGCAAAGACGGTAATGCCGGGCTGGAACGAGGCGAGACTTGCTTTGATCCTGCAGCCACTTTCTGAAGCATTGCCAAACTCGACCGATGCTACGACCGATCGTGCGCGAGCTTAACTGGTCCAGATGCCATGCAGGCGAAGACAAGGGGGGGAGGGGGGTCCCTTGTTCGATCGATGTCTTTTGCCAGACTATATAGGTTCAGACAACGTTGCTCTTGATGCCACACGGTTGCCGCTGTACCTCGTCTTCTCTTCGCCAATTCGTCATGGAGCACGAGCTTTCCCTCTTATTATCCTGAGCGAGATCAAAATCCGAGACTGGATCGATCAGCGCCCAACTTTCACACGTTTTTTGCAATCTCCGATGTCTCGCTGCATGCCGACCCTAAGGCTATCATCCACTGATAGAAGAAGAAGAAGTCATCCTTGATAGAAATCATCTTTGGGACCGAAAAGCAAGTCAACTACCCAGCAGCTTCTCCTGCGCAGATTTTCTCTTCTGAGATTTTGGCAAACCAAAGTCCGGCGCCTGAGACGGAGAGGGGTTTTTTCTTTCTCTCGTCGCTTTTCTTTGCCCTTGTCTGTAGATCATGTATACCTTTCGAGCAAGTACTGTGGATGGAGCGATAGGTACGTGTTCAAAGTGAAGTAAACTGCCGGTCACAAAAAAAAAAAAAAGAAAAAAAAGAAAAAAACACTCCATCCTACCAGTGCTGCTGCAGAGCCAAGATTTGAAACTAACCACCCTTGCTGGTGTCCCAGTTGACCATACCATTATCCTCAATGCTTCAAGTAGTCCGCTTATCCCTTCGTGGCATGGTTACATCGCATCAACGACGGATGCCCTCATGATCATCGAAGCCTACCTCGTCGGTATCATCCAGGGCATTCCGCGTCGGCCTCGATACGCTGAGCACCACACGCTCATCAAGAGCGGAAGCGTTCTCATCTTCGAAGAAAGCTGTTCCGGCATCAAACGCTGGACTGACGGTCTGAAATGGGGGCCCAGCAGAGTCTTGGGGAACTTCCTCATCTATCGGGAGCTCGACGACTCTTGTAACCCCATGAGGAAGCCCCCAGTCAAGCCAAAAACTATCCGCACTGGAAGGAAACGGTCCGCCGGCATGTCGGCAGCAAACGTTGCCGGTAGCTTCGGCGACTGGTACCAGTTCAAGCAGGACGGGCTCATAAAAAAGACCATCAGCATACTAGTTCACGGTCGAACGCTCCATCTCGTCAGCTACTTCACCATGGAGGACATCATGTTGGGCAGGCTTTCCATCCCAACCATGGATCCAGGCTTGCACCATATTGTCCCCCGGGTGGAGCTTGTTCGGTCAGAAAGCATTCGCAAACCCATCGATGTCGCTGACCATCTCCAACATGGCGTCGAAAGCCCAAGTCCATCAACAACGGCGCCGCCGGTATCGGTATCAGTATCACGGCCCGGCTGGGAGTCGCAGCAATGGGAGTTTCTACAGCACCTCACAGGTTACCATGCTGTCAGCATGTACAATTCGCCCATGATACAATGACATGATTGTTTTCTTTTCTTTTCTTCTTTCTTTCTTTCTTTTTTTTTTTTTGCTTCATTTTATGTACTTCTCTTGCGTTGAAGCTGGCTTTCCAATAGGATAAATTTTATACCACTAACAAGGAAACGGATAAAGAAAGAGAAAGAGAGAAACAAATGATCGTATTCATGCTCTCCTATGTCGGGACTTTGATGTTGACAACGGTTCTGTTTATTACAACTCGGCGACACTAATGGGAGGACTTGCTTCCAAGGACTAGGCGCTCGCCGTTTTCTGCTTCTAGAATTTCACCGTCAAAAGAGACAAAAATACACAAAGCATCAGTAGCGCAGAGATAGATCACTTACAGTCATACACATGAAACTCGTTAATTCTCCGTCCGCGATTAATTCTCCTAAGGGGCCTTTTTGTAATAAGAGAGAGCATTGGGGTTACTTTAAGCCTGAATCTGAGTGTGCAGAAGCTTTCCAGCACCTGTGTGCATCTGCATTGCATTAGCATCTTTGGTGCATAAACGCCTCGTCTGACGAATCGACTTTTCTTCTCTCTTCTTTTCTTTATTTTCTCTTCGCCCCAGTGACACCATATGCACCATGCTGCTCTGATGCGGGAAATGGATATGGTCTCTATATCATGGCTTGGGAAAGCTGGAATGGACAAAGCCCTCATCTTATGCTTTCGAGAACAATGCTCGACGACCCGGCTGCTGGACTATGCAGTAGCTGCATGAGGCTGACGCTGGGCAATGGTCAATTGGCTAGGGTCTGCAAAACGCTGTCACATTGTAAATCCCACATGTTCGTCGCGGCAAGCATGCACTGATAAGTGTTAGTACTTAATAATCCTAGCATATCTGATGGCTTGACGCACTTGAGAAGAAGTAGTTGATTGACTTTGTTGGACATCACTGGTCTTCATGACATTGCTCGTTGTAAATGAATGACTAGCAGACTGACCGACCGGCTGGCTCTCGGTATCTCTTCGTATTATTGACCGACCTGCATGATCTCTTCGCATGAATCTAGTTGACTTGAGCGATCGATTCGCATAATGAATCTCTTTGTGCAATTGACTTCCTGAATTGATCTCTTTGTACGGTTAACCGCTTGTAACTATCTGATGCAGGAAGCGAACCGGCTGGTTGTGTGGCTGGTAACGCGGACACTTGACTTCCTACCTAGGTAGGTAGTTAGACGGCTATCTGATGTAAATGATGTAAAGAGACTCTGTCTATGGCTTGCTCAATACACTAATTAGTAAGCTACTCGTAACGCTGCTTCATGCTTTGCTGGACTTTCCAATGTGGCAGCGTTTCACCAGAGGGAACGAAGACAACAACATGAGAGAGTTGGTGTTAATGCGGAGTACTAGACCACTTCTACTGCTATTTGATTGATTAGGACAAGTTTATGGAGCTAGATCTCTAGACCGCCTATGCCATGGGTTAAGTGTTACTCTACCTGCTAGTCTCTTGTAGCGGCAGGCGTTTAGAAAATGTGTGTGTAGAGCACCGGCCTGACTGGATTAAAGGCAACTTGGTCCTAGGCACAAATTGTCTGTCCTTGTATCGCCTCCAATTTGCCTACAAGCATGACGTCTAAGCATCATTCTCTCCTTGTTCATGTCTATTAGACACTAATATCGATGGAGGAGGCATCGCAATAGGGGACGTCAGTACCGGAACTGAGTGCAAGCACGTTTCCTGCTGTCTCATCATCTTCCACACCACTTCTACTTTCTTTTGGTAGCCTTGCCAGCATTGATGCCGGTTGCCTTGGCCTCGGACTTAATGTCGGAAGTCTTATTCCCGACTACATCAGCCTTCTTCTCCAGTAGAGGCTGCTCATCATCACCACCCTGGCCAAACTCGTTGACGCGGGTGTAGTCCGTTCTGTATGCCCATCGCTGGTACAAGTACACAAAGAAGATGACGTCGTCACGAAGAGTCGCCAGACGATGAAGAATAGGCATTTTGATTGTGAATGCAAACAGGTCGTCAATGAAGGTGTTGAGGAACTTGTACATCATGGCCTTGGCTGGCATGTGCGCAACGCTCTTCAGACGGTAGTTGATGTACAAGGCGGGCACCATCATAAGGAAACCATACGCATACACCGATCCAACAAGAGTTGTGATGATGAACGAGTACCAGGATTTGTGGGATTCGTAGACAAGCGAGTAAATGCCGTAGGCGACCAAAAGGGGTACGGCAATGATGTACATATACTTGAAGGCAATCTCGTCGTATTCCTTGGTCTTCTCCTCGGTCTCGCTGAGCTTGTGCTTGTCTTCAAAGACAATGATGTAGGGCAGGAATGATCCAGGCGATGCTGGCCGGAAACGTACATCCACCACGGTAGTAACTTTCCAAAACTCAATGACGATACCAATGACCTGGGAGCCCAGAATTATCCAGCTTGTGTTTTGAGAGTTATCCAGCAGATACAGGAAAATAATGGTTTGCATAAAGACATTGGCCAGGATTGAACGGACAGAAATACCAACATTGTCTTTCTTCTTGCGATAATGGGCAATATCGGAGCCGAAGGCTAACATCTCGAGAATGACGTGTGCAATACTGACGAATATTGTAATGCCCAGCAAGATGGGGTTCGTGTCAATCAACACCTCCTTGATCATCTCAATCTCAGACCCATCACCTCCGGTGGGCAGTGACTGACCAAATGCAGCCCTGCGTGCGTTTTCCTTGGAGCCCAAGTCAATGGAGGCAATGGTGGTGAATTTCCACATGGCCATGTTGGTGAGATCGATATGCAAAGGCAGTTCTTTGACTGTCTCGTTGAGCACCGTCATGTGACTGTTGAGCTGCCAGAACTGATTGATGAACAAGATGGGATCTGCAAAGTTAGCTTCATGTATAGAGGCCCCGAAAGAGTTTCATCCGTGCCAACTTACAGTACCAGCCGTTCTGACCACTTCCATCACGAGCACCAGTGGCTTCAAGCAGAAGAAAGTGCTTGACTGCAGGGTGGATCTGGTTGAATTCTTTGACGCCCATGCCAGGGACAAAGGAGAAGCTTGCATTAGGGTGGTAGTGGGTGCTGATGATGGGACCTGAAGGCTTCTCCTCCACCTGAGCGTCTTGCTCATCATTCCGGGCGTCCAGCAAGTTCCTCGTTTTGGCAATCTTTTTCTTGTGCAGGTGTTGAGTCAGAGGATAGGCGAAGTGAAAGGCTTTGGCGGTGTCGAAGCCAGGTTGTTGCGGGTCCAGAATGCTGCCTGCAAGACCGACGTAGAAGTGGCCCCAAAGGGTTCCGTTATTCTGTACGGATTCGGGGACAGTAAACTTTGTGTCCACTGTACGCTTCTCTGAGCTGTTTCCCATGTTGAAGTCCTTCTCCTGTAGCACGAGGAATTCTGCCGGAGTCTCGGAGATGGGATTCGGGTTGAAGGACGGAGAGAGTGTAACGACGATATCGACATGGCTGTCCTGGGGCCAAATTGGCGCAATCTTGCGAGGAATCGGATGATGTTGGGCACCTTCGTCGAGGTGCTTCGGCCGTAACTCGAAGGCAGGAATATCGCCCAAGTTGGAGGCGACAGTGATGGGTTTGCCAGTACTGGGATCGGTTGTTTGGACACCTCGCTGATCTTTACCCAAGAAGTACGAGAGACCCATGTTTAAACCAAGATAGATGGCACCGCCTAAAAGCAGCTTTTGGAAGCTTAAACCCTATTGCCGCAGAATGCATTAGCTTGGTGTCTCGTGATTTGGGCCATAGGGACATGTCGGCAATCTACTTACACCTCCCTGCTGTTGCTGTTGCGGCTGCGGTGGTGCCGCGCCTTCGGGCTGGCGTATGATCCGGTCAGCGCCAGACATGATGTCGACTATCGGCAGTAGAGTACGATAGTAGTGAATGTGCAGCTCGGGCCGCTCCGTGCTTCGTGATGCATGCGGTTGTTGAAAAAAAAGATGTCTTGGGTAGGTACTTTTTCGCAAGTACCTGTGAGTACGCGTGGGTGGAGACTTCGCCTTGTTGCACGCTACAGAGAAGAAAGCGTGCCTGGGGCCTGTAGGTACCTAGGTACTTGTATAAGGCAAGAGCGCCCCACCCCCCTTTTTTGGGGTAAGACGTCGGTCATACGGAGTAACTCCCCTACTGGTACATGTTTATCTTACTAATCTGAAGCTTTTGCCTGAGAGTTAACAGGTTTGTTTACGCAAGGGGAGGATAAGCAGGGAGAAGCGTAGTCTTGACTTTACATCACTACAGTGAGGCTGTTCTGTAAAGACACAATCTGGAGCTTGTTTCTAAGCAAGACTAGATTCAAAATTCGCCAGGCTATTCTTGCTGTGTAGAGAGATAATCAAGACTCGGACGCTAATGCCATCCGAGTTTATCGGCATCCTAGGCGAGGGAAAGCGTCAGAATAAGCTGCTCCTATGTGAAGCTGCTGCTAGAGCTGCTTACGAAGTGAAGACTGGCGCAAGTTCAAGCGTCGCAAAGATGCAGGAGGCGATTAAACTTTAGCAGTAGCGTCAACAGCAGCTTATCCCGACGCTTTCCCTCGCCTAGGATGCCAATAAACCCGATTGGCATCAGTACACTAGAATCTTGTCACAAACACTCTACTACTTAGACCTCCGGGAGACTCTCATTGGAAAAAAAAAAAAAAAAAAACCCATGTCACAGAGTGCTATGCTCTGACCAGAAATCAGGGTGGCGCGCGAAGGAGGTAACCAAGGTACCAAGTTGCTCGTTGGTCACATCAGTTACCTACCGTCTAGCATTTCATCCACGATTGAGCGATGAGCGCCATTGAGAAGCTTCCAACAGTTCAATGTAGTCTTTATGGGGTACATCGCCCTTGCCTTTGTGCATGAAGCCTTGTCAACTAGTTTAGGATCCGTATGCACTGGTCATGACGCCACAACTCATTCCATGCCGCTTTGAAACAGGGTCGACGGGAAAACCATGTAGATCTTGCTGGATTTGAGCAGAAGCCGGCACGCATTGTCATGCGCGCGGACATCAAATAAGCTGTCATACTTGGCGATTGGAGTTCGGTGGCCTGATGTCTCTGCGTGCTACATAGACATTCGAGTCTGGACCACGGTTCGCAGCGGACAAGATTGATAATAGTTGAATCTTTTTTATGCAGGCACAGAAGCAGGCCGGCCACACAGATTTAGATCTCGGAGGCCTCGATGATCGATGCAAAGGAATTTATGAAATGGCCTTATTGGTGGCAAGCTCATGCCATTGCTCATGGTTGACACCAACATGGAAGGGACAATCATCGCCTACACCTGCACTCGGAATGTCAGGATCGTCGTCCCGGGCAGCTGCTTCGGACTCAGCATCGACACCGAAATCACGCCGTCTTAAGCATTGTGAGGAGATGCAGATTGTGCGACTTGTCCATCCGATGACAACTTGTGCCGGCATGAAGGCCTCCCCAACTGCCGTTTCAGATAAAACCACCTGATGACACCTGGCCGGCAGTTCCCACACGACCACACGACCACACGACCACACGACCACACGACCACACGACCACACGACCACACGACCACACGACCACACGACCACACGACCACACGACCACACGACCACACGACCACACGACCACACGACCACACGACCACACGACCACACGACCACACGACCACACGACCACGGCCGCCGCGGGGGTGGGCGTGGGCGTGGGCGTGGGCGTGGGGTAAGTCGCTGGTTGGGTGGATTCCTTCATCAGGTTTTCATTCCTATCTGAACCCAGTGCACGCATGCATGCATGCTCGTTTACGATACTAGGCTTGCCTGTTATAAGTCCCGCGTCCCTTTCCCTGCACGATTTCACCAATAGATTCTGTTATTGACGACCTTGCCAACGTAGAGTAATCCTCGACGTAAATCTCCCACACTCTTCCCCGCATCTGACCATTTTTCACTCATTTGGTTTGCTTGAGGCCAGTTCGTACAAGCTTCTCGAACAAGCTTCTCGAACAACATAAGCCGGCATGTCGTCTGATACACCTCAAGCTATCATGAGTCAACACGGCACCACTAATGGAACCGGCAACGGCAACGGCAACGGCACCCCCCGGACCAAAATTTGCGTCTTCTGCGGCTCGAGTGTCGGCGCCAGCCCTGCGCATGTAGAGGCGGCTCGACAACTGGGCAGAGTCATGGCCGAGAACAATATTGATCTGGGTGGGTTGTTTCCCTCCGATGACATCCTCATCAAGTTCTGCGACTGACCTCACCTCCCAAAGTATATGGCGGTGGCACTATAGGCCTCATGGGAGAGGTCGCAAAGACCGTTTGCTCTATCAACGGGCCCGAATCTGTTCACGGCATCATTCCTGAGGCTCTGATACGATACGAAAGAGATGAGACGTATCGGACGGTGAACCAGGACAATCAAGTTGTGCCCACACAGTCTGTGTACGGCCGCACCACCATTGTTAAGGACATGCACACCCGCAAGAAGTTGATGGCCGAGGAAGTCTTCACCGGCGGGCCTGGAAGCGGCTTCATCGGCCTAAGCGGCGGCTACGGCACCATAGAGGAAGTCTTTGAGGTCATCACTTGGAACCAATTGGGTATCCACACCAGGGGCATCTGTTTGCTCAACATTGACGGATTCTGGGACGGCATCATTGAGTGGATACACAAAGCTTCGGAGCAAGGCTTCGTCCAGCCTGGGAATGAAAACATTGTGGTCTCAGCTACCGATGCCGAAGGGGCTGTGAAGGCGCTGCGGGACTACAAAGTGTCGGATACAACTTTCAAGCTCCAGTGGGGGAGGCAATAGAGAACCACCACACCAGGGACCACACTTGAGATATAGATACACAAAAGCATGGCTTATTTGACACTGGGCGTTTTTGGGGGTCTTGCATGGGTATGTGAGGGGTTTGACTTTTCTCACAGACGAGAATCTCGTTTATATCGACTATCACCATGTTCCCATTTCTCCAGTCATAGCAATAGTCATCCTTGTTGGGCGAGTCCCGACCTCGTAAACTTGTTGTCACTCCTGTTCAGACCGTAATGTGCTGCCCCCCAGCAGCCTTTTAGCTTTGTAATTGTACATGATCTAGCACGCCTGCCTGCAACCTTCGTCTGCGCATCCGACACGCCTAATCTAGCTGTCGACATCCATGCCCTCACCCTCGCCGTAACCACCTCCTGAGCTCTCGCCGACGCTGTCAATCCACTGCTTCACCTCAAACTCGTCGTACAGCTTGAAAGATTCGATGCCCTTCTTGCCCTCGCCCTGCACACCAACCAGGCCCACCGACGTGTTCTCCACAGTCAGCTCCTTATCCTGTACCAAGCTCTCCCTCAAAGCCTTGAGCCCATGCCTCACCAGCTCTTCCCTCGAGCAGTCGGCAAACGCATCGATATTGCGCTCAAGGTACGTCCGGGCCATCTGGCTGCGAGCACCGATCGCAAAAGCCACCATCTCTTCCGTCATACCAGATGGCTGAAACTCGAACAGGTGAGGGCCCTTCTCGTCCACGCCAGCTACTAGCAGTCCAACACCATACGGTCGCTTCCCGTAAAACTGCGTGTTGCTCTGGGCCTTATCACCAATCATTTCGACAAGGGAGCGGAGGGGGATTGCCCGACCGTAGGTCAGGCGGTGGCCGAGACATTGCTGCTTCATGAAGTTGGAGAGAACGCGGGCATCTGAGGTCAGGCCGGCGATGGCGATGCCAGCATGCTCGTCGACAGAGAAGAGCTTCTTCTGGTAAGATGATAATTCTTCGGCGTTTCTCTGTCCAGGGAGGGAAAGTCGCTAGTTAGCTTGATGTGTGTTTCTTGACGTCGCAGGGAGATTTAGTTTGACTTGCCTTGACGGCACAAAGAACGGCGTGAGTTTTGCTGACGATGCCTACGACGACGGATCCTTGCTTTACTGCCTCGGCGGCATATTCAATCTGGAAGATCCTGCCTTGTGGCGAGCTGTGTTGAATACAATCAGTATGCAACTCTCGGAGCTTCAAATGCTATCAATGCCGGCTTTCTTGGGAGCAGTTTGCGCGTACAATGTGACAGAGTCATTGTCGTAATTGTTTCTGAACATGATGGGCTAGCGTCGGTCTTGGTCGGCTCCTGCGATGGGCCGGGGAAGGAAATGGTGGTTCGTGGTTCCGTGGTGATGCAGCCGTGTCAGGGAGCGAGCTTGAATGACGGTGGGTGTTGGATGCGGCCAGGCCAGGCAACCCAAGCTTCGTCGTCGTTCGGCGCGCAAGCTGTTGTTGGGTGAGTGAGAGTGTGAGGCCGTGGATAACCCGCCTCACCGCCTGCTTCGCATGGGGTGCAGTGGGGCCGGGACGGGAACCTGCAAGAAAAGTGCCAACTACCTACCTACCTACCTGGTAGGTACCTAGGTAGTTAGTTAGCAGGGGTCTTCATACGGAGTCTGGTACTCCGTGCATTGTGTCGAAACGTCTAGATTTCATGCTCGTTCACAGCGAGCAGGCGGTTGTTCGTTTATTTTTGGACATGGACGCGATGCTGCTCTTAATACATGATTCTACTCGATGAAATGTCCGGTATACTCACTGGTCGGACCTGCCACCAAATTATCAGACAGCAGAAGAGCTGCTCGGACGATGAATAGACTCGCTCACTTTTCGTCATGTGCATTTCGGCGGCTTCATGTCCTCCATACCAGCCGAGATGGCTACATGACGGCCGCACTCAAGCGCATTCCGCTTGCCAGTATCAGAAACAGTAGAGCGCTCTATTCAAATCATGCTTCTCTGTGGTATAGACGTCGTGAGCTGGCGCAGGATGTGCAGCGTTTGAGACACGCCAGACACTTCGCCTTCAATGCGACTCATAGACAACGTGATGACCCTCGGAGCTTTCCCTCGACAGGAGATACAATCTATGCTCTGTCCACTGCACAGGGGCGAGCGGGAATCGCGGTGATCCGCATATCTGGCCCATCATGTCTCCAGGTATTTCCGCCGTCCCTGACCCCATGCCAGTTAAGGCGACTGTAAGCTAAGAGATCCCAAGATATATCAAGCTCTGTGCCCAGACACAACACTGCCCAAGCCACGGCGTGCCGCTGTTCGCACCCTCTTTCACCCCATTCGCAGCCAGCAGCCAGACATACTTGACTCGGAAGTCCTCGTTCTCTACTTTCCAAGCCCCAGGTCAGTCACCGGTGAGGATGTGCTCGAGCTGCATGTCCACGGAGGGCCGGCCACAGTGAAAGCAGTCCTCTCAGCCATACCACAGTGTATTACCAAGGCACCAACGCGGTATGCCGAACCCGGCGAGTTCACTAAACGTGCTTTCATCAACGACCGTCTAGACCTGGCGCAGATCGAATCGCTTAGCGACATCCTCAGCGCCGAGACGGAGCAGCAACGCCGGGCAGCTGTGCGCGGCAACTCTGGCGCCCTGGGGCGTACGTATGAAAGATGGAGAGAGCAATTACTCCAGGCACGGGGAGAACTGGAGGCTCTCATTGACTTTTCAGAAGACCAGCATTTCAACGAGTCCCAGTCAGATTTGTTAGAGAGCGTGGCAGGAAAGGTCAGGAAGATTCTCGACGATGTCCATCTCCACGAGATTGGCGGGCAAAGAAGTGAGCTGCTACGCAGTGGGATCCGCATTGCTCTGGTCGGCCCGCCGAACGTTGGCAAGAGCTCACTCATGAATATCATTGTGGGGAGAGAGGCCTCAATCGTGTCTGGAGAGGCCGGCACAACGAGGGACATAATTGAGGCAAGCCTGGATATTCGCGGGTACTTGTGCTCGTTTGCAGACACGGCGGGCTTTCGATCACGGAGCGAGAGACATGACGATATCGGTGCAGTGGAGGAGGAAGGGATTCGACGAGCGAGAAACAAGGCCAGGGAGTCTGATCTCATCGTGGTGCTAGCCTCTGTAGAGACTGCTCGCTCTGGCCCGTACATTCATTTTGACGAGGAGACACTCGATCTGGCCGCCAAGGCTCAACGTGCCCTTGTGGTGGTCAACAAGCGCGATGCCGTGGACGAGGAGACATTGTCAACTCTGCTCTCGCAGTTCAAACAACAAGTCAACCAGAGTCACCCGTCTCTCACAACTCAGCCAATTTGCATATCCTGCAAAGAGGACCTTGCTACGGGGGGAAGCGGCATCCAGAAAGTCATCACAGCGCTGACGACGTCGTTCTCCGAAATGACCGACATGCCGCCCGACATGCGGGACCTGCTAGGCGTGACGGAGCGACAGCGACAGCTGCTCGTCAAGTGCCGAGGCCATTTGGAGGACTTTATGGACGAATCACAGCCCGATGGCGGGTATGACGCGGATATTGTCCTCGCGGCAGAGTATCTCCGGCACGCGGCGGATTGCCTCGCGCGAATCACGGGTAAGGGCGAGGCGGGAGATGTAGAGGACGTACTGGGAGTGGTTTTTGAAAAGTGAGTGCCGGCCATCAACGTTTCATGCGTTTCAAACTGACGAGTGTAGGTTCTGTGTAGGTAAATGACACTGAGCAAGCAACATGTCCATCCATTCACGAAAGCGCACTGCATTATGGACTGTCGAGCAAAAGAGCATGGCACAACAATGTGACAAGCATGAAGTGTAATTTTTTTTCCCGCAAATTCGTGTACAATAGTGTAAAGTAGAAAATTCTGCATCCAGCACAGCCTGCGCGGCACCACAAAGTTCAACCGTCTATTCTTCAACAAATCCGTTTTGCCACCCCCCCCCCTTTTTTTTTTAACAAGTCTTTATTTTGTAATACTACAAAACGCCGTCTATCCCACCGTCATGCTAATAGTGTCGCCACGAGGTAATTGTCCTGTCCATCTATAGTGCCAGGGACACGCCTTCTAATACGCGAAAATCTCGCCTCCCCCCGTCATAGTACAGAAGATTTTTGAAACGGGAGCGCCCTAGCGGCGGTCTTCGTTGCTGGGTGGCTGGGTGCCGGGGGTGCCCTTGACGACGTTGTAGCCTGAGCGGCCGGAGTTGACGAGGATGGTAGTCGACGTGGCCATTGTGAGAATGGTGCGGGAATGAAGGAGTTGTGTGGTTTTGATTTGTGCGAGTTTGGCGATTGGGGATTTGCCTTTGCTGCTAGGTGGACAAGGCTGGCTTTTGGGTTTTGGGTTTTTCTTTTTCGATGGAGGAACCAGTTGTGAAAAGATGCTGGTAGGATGTATGCCAGAAGGATGTAGAGCAATTGTCGAATTGGACCTGGGATATTCGAAATTCAAGGAAAAGAAAAACCCCCTTATATACCCTCGCATCCCAATGGCCAACCCAGGATCTCACCTCATAGCATCCAACCGCCCCCAATCAGCCTCAACGAAAATGAGAAATAGAATAAAAACACGATAAAATAAAACAGGACAAGGTATCGTTATTGCCAAGAAAATTATTAAAAAAAAAAAAAACACCACAATTAGTCACCCGTAGGGCTGAGCACCTGCGTGCCTGCCGGCCCCCAATGCAGAAGAACGCCTGCGTTCGAGAAGGAGGAAAATGCCAAGAAAGGGCGCAAGACTAAAAAAAAAAAGCCTGCATGGTGCCTTGCTTATCTCACGCCATGTCTGCCTAGATTTTGCTCAGCCCTGGCGAAAAAAGGACCACTGCATTAACTGACGTTTGTAGAACCAATCCCGTGTTCCATCTGCGATGACGTACTTTCTTGTGGTTTTTGTTATTTCTTTAAATTTTTTTTGTTTTTTTTTGTATTTTTTCAGTGATCTGTCAGAGGCGTCAATTCGAGGAATTTCCCCGAGGAAAAGAGTGAAAGGCTTGAAAGGCCATAATCGACGTAAGCAGACCCTGCGCCCGAGCGAGCATCTTACACGACAAAAATAGGATGCGCTGCAGAACAAGACGTAACCGGGCCGCCCGGGTCCCCGGTCCGGCAGGGCTGCCACATGGCTTTTGGACCAGACCGTTTGATCTAGCGTCTTGAGCCGCAAGTTATCGCTAGGGAACTGCCCTGAGTAATCACCGCACGGGGCCACGATGAGATGAGACGGATGAGTCAAGCGGCAGTGGACAAACTGGGTCAGTGATGCTGCAGCGGCGTGGCCGGCGGGCTCGATGGACGACGCCCTGCGTGAGAGAAGGTTGAGGCCAGCGGCGATTGCGGCGATTGCGGCTCATGCCTGGTTTCGTTCTCGGTTAAATTTCGCAATTGGTTCGTGTTGAGCTTGAATTTCTTTCAGTGCCATTTTTTTCTTCTTGTTTTTTTTTTTAATGTTTTCCCGTCCGGTTGTGGGATAATCGGCCTGGTTGCCTGATGTCAGCAGTTGGTGACATGGCCTGACAAAGCCTGGCAGCCTGGACGGCCCGCCAGGCTCTCTCACCAACGGTCAGAGCGGGACCAGGCACGAGGAACAGGAAGGAGCGAAGGAGTCACAGGGGTCACAGGACCCCTATGTTCCAGGGCGCGCGAGGGAACGCTAGGGAAGGCCAGGGAACTGCCTCGGTGACGATTACGTGGGAGGCTCAATTCATTGTAATCATGACGTACTGTGACGGTTTTAGGCTGGTCTCGTGAGATGTTGCGAGTCCGTGACTGTTGCAGGACCCAGAGTAGACGTAATCTTCTAGTCGGCGATATGGCAATATTGCCGAGAACACAAGACACGTGCCATGCAATTGACCACCAGGATGAGATGGCGAAGAAACTGCCATTCACTCCATCCATCCATCATCGACCACCTACCACCTACCTACCTACCGCCCACACTACTCACCACACTCACTACATTACACCTCATCCCTCTCATGCTCAATCTCTGGCCCAGTCTCTGTCTCCTCTCTCCCAGCCCCGGACAAATCATCCATGACCATAATCTTAACCACCAAGCTCGTCCACCCCGTAAAATGCTGCGTGCGCTGCCCGGCCCCCGTCTCCGGATTGTACTGCTCCCACGCAAATCCCGTCTCCTCCCAGCTGTTATACACCGTGCCAACAAGGTTCTTGCGCAACCGCGTGTACATGTCGCGCGCCTTGCTGCGGTACGGGCCCTCCTGCTTGGCAAGAGTCTAGCGATAACCAGGGGGGTTAGTTTGTGATCAATTGCGTGATAGAACCCTTGTTTTTTTGTGCGCAATGGTAACATCAGTCTCACCTGGAGTTGCTTGACAATCATGTAATTCATGGGCATCCAGATCGGGCTGCGCCAGTAGTTCTCTCCCGTCCCGTAATGCTCATCCTGCTTGCTCAAACTGCGGATGCCGTAGGCGCTCCACAACTCCTCCTCGTCTGCAATAAGATCGAGCGTCTTGCCCAGCTTGGCGTCTGTCGGCTTCAGCAGGCCCACCATGAAGGGGAACAGGGACACGTAGCCCTTGTGGCAGTCGAGCTGGTGCTCTTCAAACGCATCAATGGTGGCGTCGCAGTAGCAGCCTTCCTTCTCAGACCAGTGGAGGTCGTCGAGATTGCGCTCGATCGCGGCGAGGTTCTTGCTCAGCTCGGCGACGTCATCCTCCAGGCCGAGAGCGTCGGCAATATTATTCAGAGATTTCGTCATCAAGCCGACCCAGGCCATCAGGTCGACGTGTAGCTCGCCTGGGTGCGGCGGCTGCGGTCGTGGGTAGTCGTCGAGACCGCTCGTGAGGATGTGCGTCTGCGTCCTGCCTCGCCATCGGTAGCCTTCTTTGGTGGAATACGCTTCGCGGTCATAACCCTTGATGTCGCCGCGCTGTGTCTTGCGGAACCAGTCGTATTGTCGGCGCAGGAGGGGGTACATTTTCTGGAGGTAGTTCTCTCCGAGCTCGTAGTTGTCTAGGTGCGCCGTGTGCAGCGGATTGCGCGTGCCCTGCCTCAGCGTCTCCTTACCGGAAGACTGGGTACCGTTGGTCTTGCGCAGTCTCTCCATGAAGTCTTCCATGACCAGAAACAGCGTTGGGGGGTTCGCGTAGTGAGGGTACTGAACCTGGAATTCCTGAGGGACCTTGCTACGAGCTTCAGGGCCCAGGATCTGCTCTCGGGGTATCCAGCCGTCGTGGTCCATCGTATTGTACCAGCTCTTGATGATCTCGAGCGTCAGGTCCATATCCCAGTCGGCAATGAGGGCCAGATGGAATCCCTCGTCCCAGAGGAACCCGCGAGGGAAGAACGGCCGAGACGGCACGCTGGTGAATAGTTCGTACGGGCCCTCCAGCTTCTGCTGATTGCGGGCCCTAGCCGCAGCAGCTTCCTCCCAGAAGCCCTCGTTTTCCTCATCGTACTCTGGCGCATACGATCGATCAATCATCTGATGTCCGTAAAAGTAGCCAATTCCACCCAGCAGATTCGAAAACATGCTCTTGCCAAACACCTCGTACTTTTCCGAGGTAAATGGTGCTTTGAGATCAAATATTGACGAGAATCGATCCGAGAATGATTCCTTGGTTGATTCAATGGCCTTGGTCACGTCCTCGCTAGTCAACTCCGCTCCAGCAGATCCCGACGAAAATATCACGTCAAATTCAAATGACCCTTCATATGTCCTCTGAATGATATGCGAATTTCCCTTGCCAGGAGTGTGTGGTATGCGGTATAACTGCCACGCAGGAGGCGGGTTGTCCATCCCATACTCCTCCTGTACTTGGACAGCGGCATTCTGCAGCTGCTGAAACAGCAGAGGCTTTGCCTGCCAGATGACGTCTTCCTCAAAGCTCGCACTGCTCACCAAGGTTACATCACCAGGTCGCGTCTCGGTAAGGTCATGGCTACTGGTGGGATACCTACCTTTGCCATCCGTCAACACCAGCTTGTAGTCCCCCAACGACTCTGACTTGCCAGTAAACGTGACGGCGCCCTTGAACCCGGCTTTGCTGCCGTCACCAGACGCCTCAAGCTCGCCCGTATCTTCTTGTGCCAGATAGTAATACACAACCGTCTTGCTGTCCTTGGGCGCATTATCGTGCAGCTTTCCGTTTATGCGAACGCCCCAGCTGCCGCCATGTCTCCCACCCGGAATCTTAACAAACGACGTCGTAATGTCAATCTTGTTCCCTTCGTCATGAATCGTCTGCACGCCGCCCGTTCGTGCATCGTACTCGTCCCATCCATACCCGTGGATATCCTCGCCCTGCTCGCAAGTATATCGATGACCTGACAATGTCAGCAAGCGGCCCTCATCTGCGGAACAAAAAAAGAAAGAAAGAAGAAAGAAAGCGTCTGTCATATCCTACCATCTTGAATATCATTGTAGCCCTCTATTCTTCCCCACATCAATCCCGTCCACAGACTCTTGGGGATCCGTGGCCGCACACCAAAGTACAAATTCGGCTTGTATGGTCCCCATAACAAGCTCTGGTTGTTCTGGCGGCCAATCTCGCTCATGAGCACAGATGGATCGCCCGTGGCCGCCGCGCCGGCCACTGCCAGAACAACAGCTGCCACCAATTGGGCAAAGTTGGCCATCCTATCGCTCAATTCCCGTGGGCGGCCGTGATGTCGAGTTCTATCTCAACACGAATCCAGATGATGAACAACCCTGTGGCAAACAAAGCTGTGTGAAACCCGGCGGCCGTCGTCTGAGGCCACGCAACCACGTAAAAGAGGTGCGGGAGCGGGGCAAGGCACGCATTTTACACCCTCCCAAAAGCTGAGGGCGTGCAGTCAGCGCAGTGATCACAAATCACAACGTTAATCTCTCCGTGCACACCCCCTTCCTCTTCCCGGCATAGAACATCCCCCCCACTCCAAATAAAGACGCGAACCGTGCTCCACTTTAAACACCCAGCACTTCGACATCACCATTAGCACATTCCGCTCCATCGTCAGGAAGCATCGTCAAACCCTTTTTTCGTTTTTTTTTTTTTTTTTTTAAGAAAAGAAAAGAAAATATGGGCGACCGCCGCTCCCGCCGGCCAGACTCCCGCCAAATGTGGGACGAGTCAGATCGCCCACGACGACGCGACGACCGCCCAAGATACCGCTCTCGCTCCAGATCCCCCGACGAAAGGCAATACAGAGACCACGGCGGCAGGCCCCGTGACAGAGGACGCGACCGCCGCCACGATGATAGAGAAATACCCATATCCGATCGACGAGATGTGCGTCGCCGCTCCGCATCCCCGGGGAGCAGAACCCCTCCAAGCCTTCCCACTCGTTCCCGTCCAGACAAACAACCTCTTCGCGGCAGGCGAAGTCCCTCGCCGCCGCGCGGTTCGAGACGTGCTACTACGCCCAAGGACACCACTGGGGACAATGGTGAGGAGGGATATGACGACGACGACGTGGCTGCCATGCAAGCCTTGATGGGATTCGGAGGATTTGGCACGACAAAGGGGAAGAAAGTCGCGGGTAATAATGTCGGGGCGGTGCGCAAGGAGAAGAAGACTGAGTATAGGCAGTACATGAATCGGCAGGGCGGCTTCAACAGGCCCCTTAGTCCGGGAAGGTGATGGAGGCCGTTTGGTTTTTTTTTCAGCATCTGTATGTTTTTGGCGTTTGGGTGCTCTGTATACTGTAGTGAATTCAGAACGTGGGTATGGCAACGCATCATGAATATACCTTGAAATTATATTTTGCGGATCGTCATTTGTGGGAGCTTGGACGGGACAGAATTCCCAGCATCAAAAAGGCATGCACTCACGCATTTTGTGCTGCTATAAACATTATGTACGGACGCTATGTGCTGTTCCTCTTCTCGTTAAAAGCCTACTCTATGGTTTCCTCATTGGTACACTTCTCTTCCTCTCCTTCCCTGTGAGCTTGTGACTGCTCCGTCTCTTCTTGAACCGTCTTGGGTGTCTCGGGTATTGTATCGTCACCAGCCCCAGGTGCCTCATCGCCCTTGGCCTCACTACTGGCCAAGCTCGTGCCAGCCTTTTCTCTTCTTCGCCTCCGTAGTCGCCGTTCCTCTTCTGCTGTTTGCCTCCTTGCTTGTCGCTGACTCTCTCTCTTTTCCGCGTCATTATCCCCGTTGCCCCGCATACCCTGCAGCAGCGCAGCAGCTCTGTCCGCCACGTCGTCTTCGCCTTCTCGTGGCGAGCTTAATCCGGGACTGGTCACTGACGCGCTCTCTTCGTCAGTTTTCTGGTCCTTCTCCTGCAACCCGGCTTCGATTTCGGGTATCTCGTTGAGGTCAGGAATCTTGTGCCCGGATGCGACGCGCACTTGGTGCCTGTCCTTGAGGCGCGCGCGACGGCGTCGGTCTCTTTGGTCGCGCGCCTGCGGTGCAGCGGCTCGGAGCTTCTCCAGTAGCGAATCCATTGCACCAGTGCTGGTGGGCGAGATGTTGCCATCTCCCAGTGCTGCAGCGGCAGCGCCCTTTTGTGCCTGATGCTTGCGCTTCATGGATGCTTCGTTGCGCTTCTTCATTTCTTCCAGCTGAATGTTCTTCTCCTTAGACTTCTTCCACTCGGTCAAGAAGCTGGCCAGTTTGGCAAAGAAGTCACGTCGTGAATTTTCGTCGGCGGGGTCTTCGCCGTAGAATATCATAATGTCATTGTACGTCTTCATCATCTCGTCGAGATATAGCTCCATCTGCTCTGCCTTGCGGCGAGCTTCTTTCATACACCGTTGCACGATGGGGCTGACGCGGTCTTCCGGATGGAACTTCTTTGGGTCGCTCAGGTTGCCAGAATCCAACGACATTTGGACGTTGCGGATGGTATCAATATACTTTTTGGCATCCGCTTGCAGCTGCTCGACATTGATCTTTTGCGCCGTCAACACGCCGCTAATGTCCTGCGCGAACCCTTCCCACTCTGGGTACTGGCTTCGGACAATGCGTTCCACTAGGTCGGCCAGCGAGGACTCGTTCTTGTCGTCCTTGACCATGCCTAGCCGTGCAAGCGAGCTCAGTTTGAAGCCTCGGGCTTGCTTGTTGGCATCGTTCATGTAGTTACCAATGTCTAGAATAAGACCAAGAACATTCATTAGAGATACTGAATCACGCAGACTCTCGGACACGGCCATGATCTGGTTAATTCTGTCATGTAGTTCTTCGTAATCAGCCTCAAAATTCTTGGTGAGCCACAAAGCCCTCATCCGGCTCTTCCAGTAGTGGTGTAGCTCAAATGCCGTGTGGAGGTAGATCTGGTCCTGTCGGGTCAGCTCGCTGGGATCCTGCTCGCGAGCTTGACTCTTGGCGTCCGGTCCAGTCAGGTCTCGACTATACGGCGCCATTTGCTTGGACACATTATCAGAAATGTTGCATAGGTCATCCTTTTGTAGGAAGTCCATGACCACTTGATTATCCAGCACCTGAGGGTCGCAATGTATAATCATCTGGACAATCTTCTCCACAGAATACTGTGAGAACTTTGCAAAAGCAATTTCTGTATCATTGAAAAGTTAGAGGTTAGCCAGGACATGAGGGATGAACAATTTCCCTGAAGCACGTACCATATGCCTTGCGCAGATCCGCAGAAATGATTTGCTTCTTGTCACTTTTTTTGGCATTTGCGCCGCCCATTTGCTTGATCTCCTTGGCCATGAATAACTTTTCGACCTCGTCCAAGATACCCTTCCGACTAAGCTCATTATACTTCTCCTCTCGCTCTTCAGCAGATGGAGTATGCGCAGCCCAATGACTCGTCTCGGGCGTGTCGACCTTCTCCCAATGCAACGCCTTGAGCTTCTTCTTGGGTCGTGCCACGGGTAGACCAATGCCCGGTGTGGCGGTAAACGTTGTTTTCTGTGGCAAGAAGTGTCCAGAAGGCATGGCCCCAGGCATAGGTGGTGGCGGCGGCGGCGGCGGCGACGGCATAGATCCGGGGATGGAGCCGGGTAAGGGCGGAGGAGGTGGAGGAGGCGGCGGTACTCCTGGGATCTGGCCTGGCATGGGAGGCGGCGGCGGCGGCGGCGGTGGTGGTGGTGGTGGTGGAGGAGCGGCCGCAACACCACTGGCAGCGGTATCTTCAGCCTTGGGAGTCTCGCCATCAGCCGACGTCAGGGGAGTTGAGGATTCCAGGCTTGGCCGCGACGGTGTTGCTGTCTCATCAACGTCCTCGGAGTCGCTGCCTTCGTTCTTCTTGACCTTGGCACTAATCTCGCTGACCAGACCTGCCTGCTGCTTGGGATCAATAAATGGTCGTTTAAGTTTCACAATGCGAGGACGCTCATAGATGACGCCTTCTTCCCCTTCAGTATCTTCGCTTTCCTCGATAATATCGTCGTCGCTAGCCTTATCCGACTGTTGAAGCTTGCGAGACGTCCTGGTCTGGCGGTTGATGCTACCCAACACGCTGTTAGTGAGGTCGCGAGGTGGTGCCCCGCTGCCGGCCAGAGATTCCAAGTTATCGTCATCCATTTCTTCACGCAATGCGCGCAGACGGTCTGATGGGCCGCCAGCCTCGCCCCAGACTCGCCCCTCAAGCTTGTACTGTGTCTTTTGGCGCTCTAGTTGCATCTGCAGACGCTCCATAAGTCTCTCTCGGTCCAGAATACCTTGCATTTGAGCGGCATTTCCATTGCTTTGCGGGTCGCCGGGCTTGTTGCTCTTGTTGGCGTGTGACGCCGCAATATCTTGCGCATCCCTGAGCATTAGGTACAATTCTCGTGTTTCAAGCTCATTCCTCTGTGCTTCCTTGGCGCGTATGGTCTGTAGGCTGCTAATCTCGGCCTTAAGGCCATCAGCTTGTCTCTTCTGCGCCTCGATGAAACGGGCTTGTTCATCAAGTTGTTTCTGCATCTTCTTGACCAGACCATCTGCCCCGAGTTCAAGTCTGGCTCGCATCTCATCACGCTCCGCCATGGCGGCCTCTGCTATTTGCCGCGATTCTAGAGCTTCATCTTGGGCCTGACGCGCCTCCGAATCCGTGTGCAATTTATCCAAGAGACTCTGTACGGTGAAGTTGAGGCTCTGCTTGAGCTCCATATTCGGCAGTCGCCTGTCCATGGCGACATAGCTGAGCATGGAATCGACCAGCTGAAACATGCGCAAACGTTCTTCGCCATCCTGGGCTCGAATGACCATGAGGTGTTGTAGAGCCGAAACAAAGTAATCTTGCGCCTTGCTGCCCTGAATGCGCTGCTGAATAGCATCGGCAATCTGCACAGGGTCACTAAGATCCTTCACAACGCCCTCGACACTATCCTTGATACTGCTGTTTTCTCTCTCAAGCATATCCTCATAGTCAATGGCCTCGTTCGTGCGGAATCTCTCAATCTGCTTGTCAAGAAGCTCGTACTGGAACTCTTCCATCTTGGTCAAAATACGTTTGATACCACATCCTGTGAACTGAGCTCGAATGTGAATTCGCAACTGCAAGTCATTTTCAGGTGCATCCACCATCATATTCACTAGCATCAGTGTCGTGACGGCGTATTCCATAAGCAGGTTCTCCATGCCGATACCACCCGTTCGAACTTCTTCACTAGCTCCAACGAGACTGCCCATTTTTCCGCGACCATCTATTGTGACCTCAACCAGGCGCATCCAAGCGTCGAAGCGTCCATTTTCTCCCGACTGTGCCTTGACCTCGTCTAATGCTTGAATTACTTTGACGTGGCCCTCGCCATTTTCACCCCAGGTACAAAGAAAAGTTAGTATTTCGCTGACTAGTTTTCTTGTGGTGATGCGTGCGGAGATCAGGCATGTCGCCAGAGCCACCAGCACCTTCTGCTGCATCAAGGCATCATCAGCGCCGAACTTATTGTTCATAAGGGCCTTTAGGCATTTGACGATATCATATTCTCGGTCAAGGTTCTTTTCAACACGTGAGCTTTCGGGCACAGGGCCGGCTGCAGTCTTGCGATTGATTTTGAGCAGAAGCGTTACCAAGGCCACCTGTCCCTGACACTCTACAAAGCGCTTGACCCAGCCAATCTGTTGTGTTCGGAGATTGACCTCGAGACTTCCCATGCCCTTGGTGTCAAGCCTGTCCTCCATGACCTTGCGGACGTACCATTCCGGGGTGCCCTCCTCGTCAGAATACGTCGTTATGTCTGGGGCAGCATAATGATTCGCTCGAGCAGTTTGACGTCGCTTCTGCTCACCCTGCCATTCGGTCAATCGATCTTGGTGAAGTAGGGTCCATTTCTTCTGAGGTGGATACGCCAGCATTTGCCGTCTGGCCTGTTCGGGCAAGTTGTGCCACCCTCTCTTTTGCATGAGCTGCAGAAACATTTGGTCAATCACGTTGTCATCGTCCGGCTTGGGGAAATAAAACGTCTCGTGGTTAGAGCCAGGTCCGGGAAACTTGGTCAGGCGGTTAGACTCCCGGGGAGAATGAAATGAGCCGTATGAGCTTTGCGATGGAGTGCTCGGTATAGCTAGTTGCGATGAGCGTGGGATACCTCCATTATCTCTATTTACAGCATTACCTGAATATATGCTGAGGTTATCACCAGAGCTGCGGGCACCATTGGCGCTTAGATATGAGTCGTATCTTGATACATGTGATGAGCCGTTGGTCGTGCTGGCCAAACTTCCCCGGCCTGGACCCCATTGTTGGTACTGCGCTTGTCGGCCTGTCGATGCCATAGTCATGTTCGATTCCCGGGGTCGGGAAGCGGAAGGGTCAAAGGACGGATACTGGTGAAAGTCGCCCGTATTCTTGTTAAGTTGATGGGGCAGAGGCTCACGTCGTGCGGGGACTTGGTCGGAGTTGGGTAAGTAGTCGACGGGCACCGGTGATCGCGAGCCTGGAGGCATACTATCGTAGGAAATAGATGGCAACACACCTGCCATCATGTTGACAGCAGGATCTGGCGATGTGGGCGGGTCAACGGACACGGTGGACGAGTCTCGCTTGTGTCGCGATGAGCGAAAGCCCAAAGTGCTACCGGCATCGAGGTGATCACCATCCGTCACTCTTCTATCCTTGTTCTTATTCCTGGAGAAGAGGGATCGTCCCCCGGACGACTGTCTCGGCTTGTCTGTCGAGGACATTGTTCTTGCTGGGGATGACGGCGATTCACTGAACAAGGGCTACCTAGGTGAAACACGTAGAACCGGACAAATGCTGGCCCAAGGCCGCTTGCATGGTGAACGATCCAAAGCCGAGGCCCTTAGTCAGAGGTAGCTGGGGCCTACCGGAGGTCAAACTGCAAGAGAAATGGGACAGCTAAAGAGTTGTCCGCGTTGTGTGTCTTGTGTGTCGCGGGGGAAATAGGAAGCGTCTCGATTTTTGGATGAATGATTGAGGGAATTGTAAGTCGAACTCTGTCGTACCAGTCTCGATATTCGCAGCAGTTTATAGATAGATAGATAGATAGATAGATATATACACTATACACCGTCGTCCTGATTTGAAAACAACCATGGAAGAACAGAAGCGGCCAGCAAAAAAGGGTTGTCGGATTCGATTCAGCTAGGCGGTAGTGCTAGGTTTTTTTCAATGTCCTACTGAATAAGAGAGGTGGGTGCTTTTGCCGGTCGTATAAAGTGTGCTGGTGGTGAGATGCAAGCACGGTTAAGGTTGGTTGGATTCAGTAAGGTGACACGGGAATAGGGGCCGTCGTGTGCAATCAATGGGGAATGCGGGCTAGCAGGCAGATAATCCGGCCGTAGATCGGGGTCTCTCGAAATCTGTCGGGCTCGTGGGGGAATTGGTTGCGCGTGTGGAATGTCGGAACACAGTCGCTCTAGTGGTGACGAGATCTGGTGGAAGAAGCGAAGGCTGTCTGTCGTCGTATGCGGAGATGTTCTGTAGTTAGCAGGCCCCTGAATGAGGTCTGGTTGAACAGGCAGGATAAGCAGGGGGTGCCAAGTGGTGGAGCAACAACTAGATGTTCTAGTGCAAGGAGGTGACGATTAAGGAGACAGCACGAGGAGGAACTGGCTGGATGCGGAGTTGAAGCGTCCAAGACTAGCGCCAAATGAGACGTTGCGTAGTTATTCCGTAGATGGATTGAGTGACGAGGAAGTGGGGTCGTGGACTGGCAAACTGGATGCTCATGTCACGCTCCCTGCAGCAGTTATAGTACATTATTAAGTACATTATTAAATACATTATTAAGTACCTACATTAGGTAGTACATTTAGGTAGGTAGTACGCAATAACCTGGCACCTGCCATATGCATGCATGCATACAGTAGAAATTTCCCCTCTCTCAAGCTACTGACTCTATTATGAATGCTTCTAGCCTTGTACCGGACTGACGGCATTCATGTCTCCGGACACTTTCTCCCGTTCGTCTCAAGTAAAATAGTTACATCAAGCCGTTATCGGACATGCAAGCACAAGCTCAACTGGGCGTCGCAGGCTTTCACACAAACACCCCTGTGAGTTCTATCCCGCGCATCGGCTATCGTTATCGTGCCCGGTTTGCCTTGCACACGTCATGGATCATCACTCAGCATCAAAGGAGCAGTGGCTGCACTGGTCGTGTAATCCCTCGACGCACAGAAAGCCGCGATAAATGTTGGCGTCTGAACTGCCTGCAGATTCACATTAACAATGCCCAAACTGCCACCGGGAGTTCAAAAGCCAGATACGTAATAACTACGGAAAACGAAATAAGTCCTGGCCGGAAGACCTGACCGGAGTCACCGACCTGATTGCCTGGTCCGCCACGGCCCAAGCTCCCAGCTCCACCTGTAGGGTCTCAACGCTGCTACTTAACGCTGTTCAACGCTGTTCAACGCTGTTCAACGCTGTTCAACGCCATCAAATCCAGCCTGCCAATCCAGCCCAATCCAGCCCAGCCCAGCCCATGGCAATTGCTGCCTCGCTTCTAGAGCCAACATCAACCCTCATGTCACCACGGCGGTCGTAACTCCCAGGCAACACCAGCCTCTTCCCTACACTCCGTGACATCCGGCACCTCCCTTCGCCATCATGACGGCCTCATCCCCGCTATCGCTCCTCAAGGCAAGTTTCCTGCGTCTCTCCATGTTGCCTCTCTTTTGTCCCTCTCTCCAAGCGCACTGACATGCTGCGCAACATCCCAGACCATCTTCGTTCCGGCCGTCATCTCGCTCATTCTCTTCCTTCTTCTTACATTTGCCGTCCTCCCCATTTGGCGCCGCTATCGAAATCGCTACAGCCTGTACCTTCCTGTTCCGAGCTATGCATCTGGATTGTCGAACCTTGTGAGGCAGCGGTTCTCGATGCTGACACAGCCGTCTGTATGGAGTAGGAATGGAGATGCTGTGCATAATGCGGATGCAGACGACATTTTGGAAGATGGGGAGGAATTAGGTCATGTTGATTCGCAGATTATGAATGCCATCATGCAAGCCATGTCCAGAGGTGACGACCACACGCGACGTTTAAGTAGAGAGTATGTTTTTCTTTTTGAAGATCAATATCTCTTGCTGACAAAGACGCAGTCTAGAAGAAGGATTCATGGACGATAGTGACGAAGATGAGCCGCGGAGATGATATCCTGAGTTCTTCGCTTAATTTCGACAATACTTGTAGTTACTTGAAGTCCCATAAACGATACATCAATCAAGTCACGATTTTACAATTTCCCCACGTCGCATTTGGAATTTGCAAACTCTCTCTTTTTTTTTTCCGGAAAAGTCAATTCGCTGAGATGCTCGATGCTGATGCTTCTACTTCGGCGCATACATGCGCATCCATACATATGCTTTCGCTCATAAGATTGTGGAGGCAGAGTCTCAACGAAAGCCTCGGAGGCGGCGCCAGCTCCACGTGCTACGCCTCTTCTTCTTGCCAAACTCGTTCCAGCCTTTCGTCCACCAAACTGTATGCGCGTCCTCCATCCGCTTCTCTGTCTGCTCGAGCAGAGTGGTGTAATATTTCAGCCGAGATTGAAGTGCAAAGTCTAGGGCGGACTTTCGTCGGGTTCTCCGCTGAGACTCAAGCCTTCTCACTTTGCCGCCTGATTCGGTTACGATTTTGAGATACCTCAACCCCTTGGAACTTGAACAGAATTCATAATTCCAGGGCAAAACTGCCACAGTGTTGTCGCGATAAATTTCTGCAGGGGGTGTGGTTCTCGGCATCGTTAGATGCTCGCAGGCATGGCGCAACGTGATGCAAGAAGCATCGGGGCATGTGTTTGCACAATTCGGCCTCGACATGTATCGGAAGAGGCATTCATGGCCGAACACATGGCCACATGGTAAATGGGCCATGCGTTCTCTGGTTTGGGCCTTCTCTCCTCCAAAAAACCTGCCGCAAAGGTAGCAAAGGGTTGGTCTCCCCTCGGTGTTCAACGGCATGTATGCAGTAGGAGCTTCAGAAAGGTCTGATTCCACTCGTCGTCGCGGTGCTAGAGTAATGGCATCAGGGTTGTCCTCAGCTGTAGGAGATCGCAGTAGTGGCTGAATCTCAGTTGGTCGAGCAGTGTCTGGGGTGTTCACGGGATGTTGTGCTTCTGGTGTCACTATAGACTGGCCATCTCTCGATGTTTGCTCATTTGCATCTGGGACGACCAGAGTTGATCCGCTTAATTCCGGCCCGCTTCTAACACAAATTGTCGACCCTTGGCTAAGTCTTCGAGAAGGTGATTCGGTTTCAGAGGGAGAATCATCTATTGGCTGTCTGGTGAGCAGAGGAATCCTTGATTCTGGAAACATGGCAGTATCATTTCGAAGGATTCTGCGTGTGAAGCTGCGGCTCAGCGTTGTTGTCAGCTTCTGCACTGTGTCTCTGGCGGGCGCCATTGTGGATGCGTAATGTGATATAAGACGTTCATAGCGGCTTGTAATGGAGAAGAAGAGTAAGTAGGCTGGGGGTGGAACCACGGGCTATGGAAAATCAACCGCGGTGGGCGTGATCCAAGACAAAAAGAATGTCGGCGGGCGATGCAGAAAGTAGTGATGGTGGAGATGCGGAATGTTTACAAGATTTTTCAGATCAGGCAAATGCCCATCGACTCTGGCAGCCCGCTCCCTGCAGGTTCGATGTGTGATGTGTGATGTGTTGGAGGAAGGAGCTGTCTGGTGTATGTAAGTGGAATTGATGCGTGTAAGTTGTAAGTGCAGGGGGCTCCCACCAGCATCCAAGTTCCCGAACCCATCCAGCCCACCCACCAATGAATGACCATGCCATCATCGCACCTGCACCAACTTTCAACAATCTCATTCATTCATCCACCCAATGCCCCTCATACAACGGACTCGCAATGCGATTCCGCACAGAGCTCAAGAACATACGTACATTCGCGAGTAAGCCTCAGCTAATTTCAGGGAAATCAGTCACATCTCACCATGCTCCTTCACTGAAACAGTTCCAGAACTTACTGCAGCACTCTCTTCTCTGGAGAAGATCGCTTGGGTCCGTCTCAGCGATGACACAGCTCGATTCACCGTCATCCCCGACATGGGATCCCAAGTCTGGGCGTACGACTCTCTGTCCTCTTTTTCTTCCCCATATTACTTACTCATGGTCTTCTTAACATCTGATGAAATACACCAGATCCCTAGCAATGGACCTCATCTTCGAAGGATACCACATCCAATCCGCAGAGTCAAACAACACCATCAACCTCGAACTGCCCCTCCAACCACTCCAACGCGCCCTCAAGTCCGCTCTCAACAGCATTTCCACCTCCCTCCGCCTCACCAAAAAGGATGGACTCCCGATTCTCTCCATGACTATCACAACCACCACGTCTAGCACGTCACATGCTGCATCAGCAGCCGCAGCCAAGCGGCCATCAGACGATGCATTTGGCGACGATTTCTTTGAGCAAGAACAACTCGAGACATCCTTGCGCAGAGAGCACGAAAAAATCATCACGCAGGATATACCCGTCCGCGTCCTGCACCCGGAAACGGTGGAGACAATCATGCAGCCCAAGGTGAGGGAACCGGACGTGCATATTCAGTTGCCGCCGTTGCTGCAGCTCAAGGCAATATCAGACCGCTTCACGAAACTAGCACTTGCGGGGGCCACGCCCTCCAAAGCACCAAAGTTGGAACTCAGTGCCAACATGCATGGTAGCTTGCGGCTTAGAATCGCCACTGAGGCCACTGATATCTGCAGCATATGGTCGGAACTTGAGAATCCTGAATTAGATCCCGCTCAGCTGGATCGTCCCGTGGAAGACCATCCCAGTACCAAGTTTCGTGAGGATGGGCCTGACCGATGGGCCACGGTCCGTGTGGATGGTAAAGATTGGAGTCGGGTTCTGAGCGTAGGCCGCTTGGAGGGTCGAGTGATTGCATGCTTCGCAGATGATCATGCACTGATTCTTTATGTCTATGTGCCGCATTATGATGATGCCTCTGCTGAGGATTCAGTCGTCACAGTGAGTTTGCTTCATATACATATCAAACTAGTCTAACTCCCATCACAGTACTACGTGCAATCGTACAGCAAATAATCCTAAACATTGAATACCTAGAATATCTGAACCTGGAAATGGTGTTATAAAATTTAGTTCTTTGGGTCTCAAGGCCATTTCAATTGTGCAAGTTATGCTTGGTAAATGCTATCATACAATTGGAACCATGGTGCAGGTCCTTACCGTGAACTATAAAAAAAAATCAAAATGTGCCATGTAACAAGAATCCCAGGCATTAATAAATTATATCGCAAAAAACGCCGTAAATGTGCGCAATTCTCGGGGAGTTGGCTTATTCTTACTCCATTGTTTCCCCTAAACTGCTTCAAAGACATTTTATCCATCTTGCTGCTACGTTATTTCGCCATGACATCTACATAGCGACCGCTCTTTCTGGGCTTCTTCGGACCTGCTTTTCGTGGAGCAGGGGCTCCCAACAAATCATCAATGCTGCTTGCATTACTCATGCTTGTAGCAGGTCTGCTAGGTGGTCCTGCTGATGGTGGCCCTGGAGCAACGTTGCCGGTCGAGACCGACCGAGACATGCTTGCCGGGAGAGCGCCAGCATTCAGGTTTTCCATTGACTGCGCGGTCGACAGCTTGCCGTGCGTAGACTGCGGTGGCATTCCCATAGGAGGAACGCTCATTCTTCCGGCAGGTGGAGGGGGGGTGCCGGATGGAGGCGGCGTACCACCCACGGAGCGAGGACCAGCTCGGGGTGGTGGAGGCGTAGCCTTCTTTGCCTCGACATTTTCGGCACCAGGTTTTTTGTTGACCCAGCGGCCGAGGTCCGGATCATAGACAAAACTGCTTTGCTCGCCAAGCTTGGCTTTGATGGGCTTGCCGGCCGATGACTCGCCAATGTTTCCATCAGACTTCTTGCCGCCTCCGAACCAGCCTCCAAATCCCCATCCCTTTTTAGTGCTTGCTGCGGCTGCTGCGCGTTTGGCTATCAAAGAACATGTCAGCGTCCGAAAGAAAAAAAGATTGTGGAAAAAAAAAATTTCATCTGGATTCTGTGGCGCTTAACTCACCATCCTCTTCAGCGGCTTTACGGAACATCTCCTCGTTCTCCCGGTCCTTTTCTGCTTTGCTCTGCTGTTGCGGCTTTCTGAGGGCTGGAATATCGTCGTCGCCGTCGTCCATAAAGCTCTTCTTCTTCGCTTTGGGCGCCTCATCGTCATCGGGTTCCGGCTGATAGGAAGGTGCCTCGTATTCATAAGGGTGTAATGATGGTGGCACATAGCCGCCAGTATTAGCACTTTGCTTGCTGCTGTCCTCTTTAGGGTTCGGGACTGCTTGAGGGGGCTCATAACCGTAAGATGATGATTCATAGCCTTGGGTGTTGTTGCTGCTGATAGGTTGCTGGGATTGGATGTCTGGCGACTCCTGAAGGCCATAGGGCTGATAACCACTAGAGATTGCAGGCTGCAAGGTTGATTTTGAGTCACCGTGGCCAGGGACAGACGAATTTTGATTGGGCTGATACCTAGAGAGTGCGGATCCAGGATATTCGAGAGCCTGATAGGCGTTGGACTGTGCTTGAGCAGGAGCTGGACTTGGGTAACTTGCTTCGTATGGATTATGAGCATGCTCTTGACTGCTACGTGGCGATACTGCTACTGCGGGAGCGTATTGCGACTGGATCGCAGGTGCATATGAATTGGTAGTCGCGTCTGACAATGACGCAGTCGGCGCGGGCGCATATCGAGATGCTGTAGTTCCGCTTGCAAGAGAAACCCCGCCCATGGGCTGGTAGCCAGGGGATGATCCGTAAACATCAAGGTTTGATACTGATGGTGACCGTGAAATATTGGGCGAGGATGCAATGTGAGCAAAGGGTCCGTTATCACCATCAGATCCCACGTGGCCGTTGGCGTCCTCGTCACCCGATACAAACTTGTTAAACCTATTCCACATGCTGTCAGAGACCCTGCCCATGGTGGGTTTGGACATCCATGACGACGAGGCGTCCTTGGGCGACGACTTTAACCTTGCCAGGAAGTCCTCGACATATGCTTCTAGGATAGGGTGGTGGTATGGAGACCTCCGAGTCTGTGCGGTGATGGCTGATGCAATGCATTCGCAATACTGGATCGCTTTATCGCGGAACCCATACTCAGCAAGGGTCACAGCGTGCTGCAGCTTATAGGCAGCCAAGTGTGGTGCTCCAACAGATGCTACCACGCCACTTCCGAGAGTCAATCCGTATTCGTAGATTTCGCTGAGCTGAAGCGCTTCTGTCTCTCTGGCGAATTGCACAGATTGGCTCTTATGATCTGATCCTACGAGGACGAAATCTAAATTGGGGTCATCCAATCCACCAAAAACCGACAGGCTGCGGCTGAAGATGAAGCAGATGTGAGCTGCCTCGGCCCGGCCATAACCAGATAGCAGCTTACCGAGGGCATTCAAACCGCGAATATCCTCATTGCTGCGGTTGCTCAAAACAAGCGTTAATGTCTCCCGCCACTTGTCGAGACCATCCGTTGCATCTTTCGTAGGTCCAGTAGATGTCTCCGTAGATACAAGCTGCAATCCCGCACGGGCATGGGAGGGAATAAGCTCATCCACGCAGTCGTCATAATTGCCCGACAGAATCTTGTAAAGGGCAGCCAGAGATTCGTTATTGTGTCCTGGGTAATTGACTTCCTTGCGCACAAATTCCGCTGCTACCTGTTTGTAGAGATCTTGTGAGACAGTCTGCGATATGAGCATAGCGTGGCCCCAAAGGCGCTTATCAACGGCAGCCCATACAGCCAATTCGCGGTCACCTTTGAGCAAGTTCAAGCGAATATTTTCGACAGCATCATAATCAACGCCATCGACTTTCATAGACGTAGCGCCATTCCCAGCATCAGCCCCGGTGAAGAGAGAAGCACCCTCATTCCGAAGATCCGCTGTTTGAGGCGCTAAAATCTCTCGAACAGCCTTCTCGACTGCAGAAGACCCTTCCAAGACACCATCATGCTCAACAAACACTCGCAGCAGCTTCCACAGCAGCAAACGCTCGACAGAGCGCTTTGCTTCCAGAGATAACTGGGAGTGGAATGACGCATCAAAAATATCCTTCTCTAACGCCTCAATGCCGGCTGACAGCCACGCAATGGCTTCCTTCTTCTTTGACTTGCCCTTCAGCGGGCCAGGGAACTTGGCGAGACGGTCTTGTAGAGGGTCGACATCCTTAATATTCTGCACCTTGACTTCGCCTACTGTGCGGATAGTAACTGGTGTGGTTTGACCCATTGCATAGCGAGGGATGCTCTTGGGGAAAGTTGTGACGAATGTCCCGCCCACCCCCCAAGCCATAATCGGGACCCCTCGCCATCGTTCAAGGGGGTCATGCTCTCTGCCATCGGTTGGTGGCGCCATATTGGTGATGGACTGACCGCGGGCACGACTTGTGGAAACATTAGCTGATTGAGCTGACCTGGCCATGACAGGCGCCACTGGTGGCACGTGTGCAGACACAGGTCGGGGAGCATATTCGTTCGACTTGCTTCCCTGTCTGCCGTCAGTGTATAAGGCAGTGGGAGAATGAGCCCGTGGTTGGGGTGCATAATTGGGTGTTGCTCTTTTCAAAGGTGACAAAGCTGCAGTCGGCACACTGCCGCTGGAAGGCAATGGAGACGTGCGTCGGATGGTAGCATCAGGTGACGCTGGGCTGTATCTGGACTCGGAAGCCTTTGTGGCAGGAGAGGTCACTACATGGCTAGTACTAAAGGATCGGTTTCCGGGAGCTGCAACCTCCTCGGCTTCCTCTTCGTCAACCTCTCGAGTTGGCGGTAGAGACGAGACGCGATTGAGCCGTGGTTCAAAGGATGAATTCACCCGGCGGTCATATGGCTGGCCGTCTGTGGCACCACTTGTCTCGAAGTGCGCCAAAGGACTCGAAGTTCTCGGTAAATGAGGCAAAACATTATGTGTTGTTCCAGCACCATAAGAGCTGTTTGGACGTGATCCAGCAGACGGCGCGGGCGAGTAGCGACTGGAAATCGAAACGCCACCTCCCTGTGGCCCTGAGAGAGCAGGTGAATGAAGAGACGAACTGCTTGACGGAGGAGTCGCAGCGTTAGGCTGGGACTGGAGACTTGCGTAAGGGTTTGTCTTGGGGGGAGCTACAAGATTAGCAATTCCAGGTGTTTGGGCATCCACCTTGTATTGTGAACTTGCCGAGAGAGGAGCACTTTGGGGAACCGGCGAAGGCACGACTTGAGATGCCGGAGGAGGTGGCACGGTTTTTGACCTTGGTGGTGGCGGCGCTTTTCGTGGTCGTGGCGATACTTGCCGAGATGGCACACCACTAGGTATGTACTGGCCTGGTGATGGGCCTCGTTGGCTTTGCCTGGAGGCAGAGCGTGGCTTTGAGCTCATGGGGAGCTCCTCGAAAAAGCTGCTCTTAGGTCCAGAAGCTGTTGCTGTCGGTGGAGCCGATGAGAAAGCTGGTACAGATGGAGGACGGGTTGGCTGTCCTGTGGGATAGACATTGGCGCTTTTAGGTGGTGGCGGCACGGTCTCTGCCGGCAGCTGTTGCAGACTATGTCGCTTCCGTGGTTTGAGAGGTTTGACCAGATCGGTAGGCAAGTCATATGGCGATGAGTATCCGACCTTGGATTTATCTACGAAGCTTTGTGTCTTGGGAGGCTCAGGACGCAGTGGCTGCGGCGTCTGTCCAAACTGGGCTTGTCCATATAGTGATTCAGAAGTTTGCTGTTGCCCATAACCAAATGTCTGCTCAGGGATGGTGCTAGTCGTGGCCGCCGGCAAATACAGTGTCGATTGTTTCGTGGCTGTAGAAGGCGTATAATGGTTTGGCGCAGGCTGTTGGAGTTGAGACGGTGCGGAGAGAGAGACCGGTTCGTCCAAGTCATCGTCAAGGAGTCCCTCATCGTCACTGCCCAGGAAGGCCGCTGTATCTATGTCCTTATTTTCTGCTGCAGAGTCATCCAGCAGAAACTCGCCTTCGTCGTCTCCGAACGCCTGCTTCCATTTGGAGACCAAATCCTCTGTCGCCGGAGTTTCCTCAGCGTCGTCAGAGACTCTTAGAGCTACTCCTTCAGTAAAATCATCGACATGGTCTTCTGCGGTCTCGTTAAGGGTGCTCTGTCGCGTGAGTGAGCGTCCGTCATCCATAGTTTTCATAATATGCATGGTAGCTTTTCGTTCAAGAGGTTCAGTACCATCCCTAGACTCGTACTGCGCGTCATCTTTAATTTGGCCGAAGAAATCATCATCTTCTGCTTCTTCCTGTTCCTCTTCTCCTTCTTCTCCGCGGACCTGGTTTGTATCATTTTTGCTCGTCTGTAGAGCGCCTTCATCAGTCTCTTTCCGTGGTAACAGCGGTAGGCCCTCTTCGAAACGGGCTTCTTCCTCGGTGGCAGTAGGCACTTCGACCTTAGTGGCAATGGAACGATGTGCGGAATGTTGAGGTCTGGCTACGTTATGCCGCTGCCAGGATGTTGAGCTGTGGCCTTCAGGGCTACGCAGCATATACTCTTCCTCTTCTGCTTCTGCTTCCTTCTTGTCTTCTTCCATGACATCAAGAGCCTGGTTAGCCGGCAGCGGCTGTCCAACCTGAGTGTCTATCTCGGAGTGCAACGACGGCACAGCAGGGAAAGAATTTGTTCGGTCTGACGGAGGCATGAATTCGAAGGAGTCTGTATCAGCTTGGCCCAGATTCCACTCCCCATCGTCGTCATCTGCGAAACTTATCTCGTGCGAGACGGTCCGAGCAAAGGACATGGAGCTCGCGTGTTGTGCTACAGACGGTGTAGCCCTAGTCACTTTCGGGACCGCAGCATTAGGATTTCCTGTCTTTGACTCAGCAGGCTCTGCGTTTTCCGCGAGCTCTTGAGGCGGTGCATCGTTTGGTGATCGAGCACTTTTAGGAGCAGGACAAAGCTCCTTGGACTCGGTTGCATGAGCTCCATCATCCTCTAACCAGGCACCCCCCTCCCCTTCGTCTCCGTTAATCAACCATGCATCCGTACCTCCAACCTGTTCTCCTGATACATTATTTGATTTTGATGAATGCCGCGTCGTCTCCGCCAGCAACTCCGGAGTGTGTGAGGCTTCGTTGGATTCCGTCGGCACAGTGTCTTCGGAAATAGGCCATGCGTCGGCTTCGTCATTAGATTGATCGTTCTGATTAAGCAATGCTGCTGGAGGGACAACCTTCTCGGTCGTCGCTGCGAGTTCGGCGTTATTCGAAGTTGGTTCTGACGGTTGCGCTACAAGATCGGTAGCGCTATTAGGCATCATCGCCGGATGCCAAGAGCTGGCCGAGCTGGCCATGATGCAAACGCGACAAATAGTATTAGCCGGCTAGAATAAATTCATGCAAGAAGTTGGGGTAAATTTAACGTCTTCCAGCAGCAAATTCCAAACGATTGAGGCACCACCAGAAATAGCAGGCTTTCCATGAATTGATGTGTCGATGGTAGAGAGCATGCGCGTGGTGCCGAGGTTTTGATGTAGATGCAAGCACAGTTTACAGCGAAAAGGAGAGAAACAGAAACGAGAAAAGATGAATATTCAAGCTATGCTCCTGTGCGCCATTCCAAGGGCCGTCACTGACAGAATTCCGAGTATCGGGCAGGAAAACGGCGAAGGGTTAACTCTGCAAGATGCGTCAGGAGTTGAGTTGGGTGGTGGCGTGCAATGGCAAATGCAAGCTGGCATGTACGCCTGGTGCGGCACGGAGTATTAGGTCGCTCTTGCTGTAATACGGCGCCATTGCTGACTGGTGCATTGTATCTGGCGTGGAGCTGCGGGCCAGATATTAAATACCTACCTTAGGTACCAGTTACGAACCTAGGTACCTAACGAGACGGTGAATGTCCGATTTAATTGACACCCGCGTGCTAGGTACCTAAGGTACCTCAGGTTTCTACCCGATATTCCTCCCCTTTATGCTTCTTTGCTCTACTAGAGACGGGTGCAACTTACGCGTAGCCTCGCTATTTGTTGCAACTGCAAGTACCTCTCTCTCGGGGCTGCTGACTTCTGCCTTTCACTCCAAGAGCCCAGCTCGGTAGCACACATTTTCTTCTTCACTAGGCTCTTAGCACTAGTTACTGGATATCAAATCCTAACTCGTATACATTAGAATAGTGCAAAACGTCAAATCGGCCGATTCTCATCGTCACCATGTATTTGTTGACCTATTTGAACTGCCCTGATTTGGCCATGCCGTCCAGACAAGATGTTATGTTTTTTGGTGCCGGCCCGGCCCTGCTGCCCACCAGAGTTCTCCTAGCTCTCACGCGAAACCGAGAAATCGAGAACGAAAGGGTTGCTCAGGCACTGCTCAACTACCAGTCCACGCGGCTCGCCAGCACCCTCACTAACGGGGCCAAGGTTGATTTAGCCTCTGTCTTTGATGTTCCTGAAGACTATGACATCTTATTTACACAGGGCGAAGGGAGTGGTGAGTTCTCTATCACTGTCTATAACCTCGTCGGTGCTTGGGTTGCTCATAAGCGAGCCCAGTTTTGTGGCGACCTTGAGGTCAATGGCAAGGATGATTCGGGCAACACTACCCTCCCAGATGAGCTGCGACACACAAACTTGACATGAAGCCTTTCAATTGGCTATCTTGTCAAGGGGGCTTGGTCCAAGAAGGCGGATGCTGAGGCTACTTGCCGCCTGGGCCCAAAGGAAGGTCAATATCGCCGCAGTTGGACGTGAGGTGCATGGCGGGAAATTCGGCAAGATACCCAAGAAGAGCTCATGAAAGCTATTCAGAGATGCTGCTATGGTTCTATTGCGAAAACCAGACGGTGAAAGAGGTAGAGTTCCGTGGATCCCGCGAGCCCGAGGCGGGTGGCTCTGGTTCGACTGTGGTGTTAGACAAGAGCTCTAACATCCTGTCATAGAAACTTCCAGTGCACAAATATTATGGTGCAAACTTCTTTGGCTCGCAGAAGGACCCTGGCTCTACAGGTATAACGGACGTCGTTCATAAAGAGCCTGATTTCTCAGCCTTCAGCAACGCTCATGCGAGGATTAGGCCTCAGCCACCAGTTGTCCTGCAGTATGAGATGATTGCCAAGAATAACATCTTGTAAACATGTTGAGCGTGTTTGAGGATGTTGTACCCGAGCCTTGACTCTGGAAGCCTGCCTCCTTGTTTCTTTCTTCCCTTCTTTAATTTTCGGTTCTCCAACTGTAGTTATAGTGTGTATGTCGCCGGATATTCGTGCTCCAAATTACGATTCCATCACGCTAGACAGGACCGAGAAGTTGGCCAAACTCTTGGAGCCGTTTGCTAAAGCATGGACTGCACAGAGAGGACGATGTCATCCAAGCACTTGATGAGGAATGAAATACGAAAAACCAGAGTCACCGGAGCAAACCATGTTCAACACGCAATGCTGGAAGAATCGAAGGGGATTTAGATGGTAAATGAAGGAGCAAACCAGATGAAAAGCAACCATGACTCGATGAGCCAGGCACATGGAATATTGGCGATGCTGTGCTGTATTCCAGACACCAGCTTTTTCGTGTTTCTGGTCTGGTACAGTGAGTGGACGCAGGCGTGCGTTAAGTTGATGCGTCAATGGCTCGCTCTGGTGATGGTGACGGTGGAGGTGGAGGTAGAGGTGAAGGTAATGGCTGGGTGGAGGAGGTGGTGGCCTCAAGCTCCATATTACCCCATACGGATAGAGTACAGTCAGTGCACTATTTACCCGCTTTATCGCCAGAGCTAGTATTATGCTGTCCAATGCTCCATTCTCTTTGTATCTGCTTCATAAACCACCACGACTGCGATCACGACTCTACACTACATTGGGATTTGCAGAAACTGAACTTGCCCAAGATTCCCGCACTATAACGCTTCTCTCTGCTCACAATGCGACAAGCTACATTCACCCGTTATTGATCTGCTCCATTCAATACAAGCCACGTGCAACCTGACGGGAGCTGGCGCCTCATAGCGCAGCATGATCATTCAAGCACCGTCAACCACGCCAGTGCATCGTTCCAGCTTGCTCCAATCGTCGTCCCGACTGTCTTTGTTACATAGCAGCAAGGCGCGTTGATGCGGGATGCCTTCGACACCCCCAAGCCGACCGACCGAGCCTCCCGAATCTCCTACGAATGAGTCTGACTCTGACCTGGACCTCGACGTCCACGAATTGGACCCTATCTCGACTGAGAACATCAGAGGTTCACGTCGAGATCAAAGCGCCTCAACTGTTGACCCGAAACCCTCGAGGATAGCTCTTCGGAATTTGCGCATGGGAGGCTTGCGCCGCGCTAGCAAACGCGGTGGTCGCGGATACGGGGAGCTTGGCCAAAACCGCGACCATTCGGACGATCATGCACAAGGGCTGCTGGACGATCACGATGGATTGGGAGGCAGCCACGTCGAGGACGATGCGCCTCTGCTCGGAGGCGGATCCCACCAAAGATCCCATAGCCGTCGCTTGTCAATGTCCAGCATCCGACTTCCTAGCTTTCTGTCAGGACACAAGCCACAGCAACAGCAACAAGGCGGCGAAGACGCCCACGAAGAACAAGAAGAGGATGACCCATCTTCTTCCAGGCAGGTCGCGGTGGGATCGACGCAGACGACTCGATTTCCTACCAACATTGTATCTAACGCCAAATACACGGCGCTGACTTTTCTCCCCATCACATTGTACAATGAGTTCTCCTTCTTTTTCAACATGTATTTTCTTCTTGTTGCATTATCGCAAGCGATTCCTGCCCTTCGAATTGGCTATCTATCTACATACATAGCGCCGCTAGCCTTTGTTCTCTTTATTACTATGGGCAAGGAGGCATACGACGACATTGAAAGACGACGGAGAGACAACGAAGCAAATTCGGAAGAATATCGAATTCTGACGTTCTCGGATCCAGAATCGCGACCTATATCGGTCCGGCCAACCCGTAGACTGCTCAAATCCGACTCGTATAGCAGACGATCATCGCGCAGGCCAAGGGAGGGGCGGCATGACTTGACGGATATTCAGGAGGAAGAAGATAACGTCTCCCAGCCATCGTCGTTTGTCCAAGAGATAAATCGCAAATCCAAGGATCTCAAGGTGGGTGACGTTTTGAAGCTCAGCAAAGGCCAACGCGTGCCCGCCGACGTAGTCATTTTGCAATGCTATAGCGGGGAGGGACCCGCGACGTCTACTCCGTCCAGGAACCCTCCGGAGGAAGAAACGCTGCTCGCTTTGAACGATAATGAGCCGGATATCAAGGGAAAGGAACCTAAAACTGCCGCTCGGGGTAATGCTGATGGTAGTGGGGGCTCCGGAGAGACCTTCATCAGGACTGATCAGCTGGACGGTGAAACAGATTGGAAATTGAGGCTGGCCTCAGCACTATCGCAGGGCATTCCGCCTGAAGAATTTGTTCGACTTCGCATAACTGGTGGAAAACCGGATAGAAAAGTCAATGATTTTGCTGGCACCATCGAGTTGATGCCCACCAAGCAGGACGCCATGAGCCACCAATCAGTCCTCCCACAGGACGACAACACAAAAATGGGCGGTCTTTCCATCGAAAATACAGCTTGGGCGAACACTGTCATCGCATCACAGGGAACTACCCTTGCTGTCATCTTGTACACTGGGCCTCAGACCCGCTCAGCCCTGTCTACGTCCCCTTCCCGCTCTAAGACGGGTCTCCTCGAATACGAGATCAACTCCCTGACAAAGATTCTTTGTGCGCTGACTCTTGCTTTATCTGTCATTTTGGTAGCCCTAGAAGGGTTTCAAAACACGACGGGCAACGTATGGTACATCAAGATCATGCGATTCCTCGTCTTGTTCTCGACAATTGTACCTATTAGCTTGCGCGTCAACCTCGACATGGGCAAGAGTGCCTACTCGAGATTCATACAGAACGACCCCGGCATTCCCGGCGCAGTAGTTCGGACCAGCACGATTCCTGAGGAATTGGGCCGTATTGAGTACTTATTAAGTGACAAGACCGGCACACTGACACAGAACGACATGGAACTGAAAAAGGTTCATGTCGGTACAGTATCGTATGCCAATGAAGCCATGGACGAAGTAAAAGCCTATGTCCGTCAGGGTTTCCACATTCAGCCCACAATTGAACCATCGTCGCAGACAATGCTGGTCACTCCATCAACAACATTCTCTTCAACTACCAACGTTGGAGCCACGCGCACGAGACGAGAAATTGGTGCTCGCGTGCGGGATGTTGTTCTCGCTCTGGCTCTTTGTCACAATGTCACACCCACAACCGATATCGAGGACGGGAAAGAGGTTACATCATATCAGGCATCGTCGCCCGATGAAATCGCAATCGTGAAATGGACCGAGTCTGTAGGATTAAAGCTATCCAGCCGAGACCGCAAAAACATGACACTCGAGTCCACAGAAACGGGACGTCCAGTGATTCGCGTCCGTATTCTGGAGGCGTTTCCATTCACATCGGATGGCAAGCGAATGGGTATCATCGTGCAGTTTCATGAGGATACTCAAGTAACCAATCCCAGCCTGAGCACGGGGGAGATTTGGTTTTTCCAGAAAGGCGCAGACACGGTTATGAGCACAATTGTTGCTGCCAACGACTGGCTGGACGAAGAAACTGCCAATATGGCCCGAGAAGGACTGCGAACCCTTGTTGTGGGTCGCAAGAAGCTCTCGTACCAGCAGTACCAGGAGTTCTCCAACAGATACCAGGAAGCATCGTTGTCCATTGCCGGCCGCGATGCCGGGATGCAGCGCGTCGTGTCATACTACCTTGAAAACGATCTCGAGCTTCTCGGCGTGACGGGTGTAGAAGACAAGCTTCAGAAGGACGTCAAGCCATCGCTAGAGCTCCTCCGAAACGCCGGCATCAAGATTTGGATGCTGACGGGTGACAAAGTCGAGACAGCACGCTGTGTAGCAGTCAGTTCCAAGCTCGTCGCTCGCGGTCAGTACATCTACACCGTCGCCAAGCTCAAGCGACCGGGTGCAGCGCAAGAGCACCTCGATTTCTTGCGCAGCAAGACCGACGCATGTCTCCTCATCGATGGAGAAAGCCTGCAGCTCCTCCTGACGCACTTCTGCGTCGATTTCATTTCGATGGCTGTCCAACTACCTACCGTTGTTGCCTGTCGATGCTCCCCCACGCAAAAGGCCGAGGTGGCCAAGCTTATCAAGAAGCACACGAAAAAGCGAGTATGCTGCATTGGCGATGGTGGCAACGATGTGTCCATGATTCAAGCCGCTGATGTGGGTGTCGGAATTGTCGGCAAGGAAGGCCGCCAAGCGAGTCTGGCGGCCGACTTTTCCATCGAGCAATTCTACCACCTGGTCAAGTTGCTTGTGTGGCACGGACGAAATAGCTATAAGAGGAGTGCTAAGCTGGCGCAGTTTGTAATTCACCGTGGCTTGATCATTGCGGTTTGTCAGACCATGTACAGTATTGCGATTAAGTTTGAGCCCGAGGGCTTGTACAAAGTACGCTTCGCCCCGCCTCTCCGCTTGACAACCAGGATATGATGATGGAAGATTTGAATAAGAGACTAATGCTGCAATCTATAGGATTGGCTTCTCGTCGGGTACGCGACCATCTACACTGCCGCCCCCGTATTGTCCCTCGTGTTAGACAAGGACGTCGATGAGAATCTCACAAGCCTGTATCCCGAGCTTTATAGAGAACTCACCGAGGGTCGGTCCCTTTCATATCGCACCTTTTTTGTATGGGTCTTTGTGTCCATCTATCAGGGCGGCATGATCCAAGGCCTCTCGCAGCTCCTCACCCAGGTAGAGGGCAACAAGATGGTGGCGGTGAGCTACACGGTTCTCGTACTCAACGAGCTCATCATGGTAGCCATCGAGATTACAACATGGCACCCTGTGATGATACTCAGCATTCTGGGAACTTTTCTCGTGTACGTGGGATCTATCCCGTTCTTGGGAGATTATTTCGACCTCAAATTCGTGATAACCTGGTACGTACACCGCCTTCGTCCCTCTCCGCTTCATGACGGTTTCACGCGCTAATCAGCAAGCAGGGGGTTTGTATGGCGCATTTGTGCCATCGGAGCCGTCTCTTTAATTCCGCCGTATGCTGGCAAATTGATCAGACGGGCCGTCAAGCCGCCATCGTATAGAAAGGTCCAGAATAGGTAGTTGAGAGGGACGTGGACGATGACGCATTCCTGAGGCGTTCAAATTTTGCATGGCTTGGTGTACGGGATTCTTATCTAGATGAAAAAAAATTACCTTGTTATGATTCCGTTACAATAGTACAAGGAGTCCATGCGTAAAGATTTCATGCTCCGTTTCTTTTTTTTTTTTCCTTTTTTTTTAAAGCTTTAATACCAGCCAGTTATTGGCTAGTGACGGGCTCTTTCTTTGCAGCTGTCCTGCGATGCCACCGACTGGTCCCTGGGTGAGAGCACCGCCTAGCCACTTCTTCTCTCCGGCGTAGTGAGAGATGAAGCCATCTGGGCCGGACACCAGGAAGAGGTTCTTGCCCGGACGTCTTCCGGACTCGCATTTGCATACAATGCCGGGGTCTTCAAACTCGGAGGCCTGCGCATGAAGAAGCTGATCGTGTAATCGGCATCCCGTCCCGCTCGCAGCAGGCCGCTGCTCAACCTGTAGACCGGCCAAAACACCCCGTATGTCATCGCCAGTAAACTGCGTGCGCTCCTCATCCACAGCAAGACGAATGAGCAGCCTCTCTCCATACCTGGCCTTCAAGCGCACCAGCTCCCGCGCCACAGCACTCGGATTCGCCAGGTCGGTCGTGATCTCCCTCGCCGCCGGCCGCGCGGTGCTCCAGAATGCCCACCACGGCGCCTCCCGCATAGCGCCCCTTCTCTGGACTTCCTCCCGCTTCCTCACCGCCCAAAGTAGCCTGACTGTCGAGCCGTCGTCTCGGTCGAGCGCCGCACGAGCGACCTGCATGCCGGGCACGACCCCCGTCCCACCTGCCAGGAAGACGACGTTCTTGCATGTCCCGAGTCGTCTCAGGACATCGAATCCCGCGTGCGGACCCCGCAGGTAGACCTCGCTTCCTGCGCCCAGACGCGTGAGATAGTTGGACATTTCGCCCCCGCGCACGGCGCGGACGTAGAACCGTAGTTTCCCATCACGGGGGTCCTCGTCGTCGCGGGGCGGGAGGGGTGTGTAGTGCCGCGCGATCTGGACTTCTGGCTGCTTGAATTCGACGGACCAGAGGGCGTGTTTCCATGACTTTGACTGCGGTTGGAGATGGGGTGGTGAAGGGTCGTGGTGGCGGGGCGTGATGGTGAAGAGGACGGACGTGGGGGATATGGTGTCGCGGGCTGTGATGGTGTATGGGGTGAAGGTTGTGTCGTTGAGGGTCGGGAATGTTCCGGGGGGAGTGAGGATGTATGTTGCGCTGCCGAGGATGGCGATTGCGATGAATATGGAGGGCAGGGAGCGGGCTTCCTTGTGGTGGGCGTTCGTGTGAGTGAGTCTCTTGTGAAGGTGAGATGGGTTTGTGTGAAGAGGGTGTCTGGCGAAGGTGCGCAAGAGTGGTAATGCCATTGAGAGGGACTGGGCCCCGAAAGACTCCCTGTTGAGTGTCCAGGTTGAATGGAACTTGGTGGTGGTGGAGATATCGCGGTGGTGGGTGCATGGATATCGTGAGGAAGTGTTGTCGCGATGCCTTCACGAGGTCACGTGGGCGGCCAGCATTACATGTCAGAAGTTGCGATTTCACAACTGATGCTGCAGCCTGTTTGCAACTCATCTGCATGATTATCCAGCATGTATAAGGTCGTGGTACATCTATAATACAAAATCTCCCATGAGAGATATAGAGGCCGCGGTCAAAGTAGGCATACAGCCGTCACATCCGTAGTATCCTCCTTTTCGAATTAATGCCTCCTCGAAACATATCCTCAACTACCCTCCCCTTCACGAGCGTCTCCTCAATCAACCCCTCTACATGCTTCGGCTCGACCCTCCCGTACCAGATCCCGCACCCAGCCAAGGCGTGTCCCTGTCCGTCGGGACCCTTATACCCTAGCGGAATATAAGCGACAACGTTGCCCGCGAACTTGTGACCTCCAATATGACTGATCAATCCAACTCTAGCAATCTTCTTCCCTCCCGCACACCCTTCTATTCGTTGAGGAGCACTTCCCAGTCCGATTTGCACAGCCCCCCTCGCCACCTCGAATCCCGCCTTGCCGAGCTTGTCCTCAAACTCGTCTCTCAGCAAGGGCCCAAAAATGCCGCACCGAGCATCCCGGCCGCCATGGCCACATATGAGGACGAGCACATCGTCTACGTCCTGGACGCCCGGCAAAAGGGCCTGATACGCTTTCCCCCGCGTGAGTCTGTCTCTGTGAATGGGGGACAATCCGTCGTGTGCGGCGTGTAGCTTCTCTGGCAGGAGGTATCCCTTCGCGAGAGCCTGCACGCTCTCGAATGAGACGCGGGGCAAAAAGGGGACATACTTGAAGCTGGGAAGGAGGTAAGCAGATGCGGATTGCATTTCTGCCCGGGGAGGTGTAGAGCTGGGGAATGAGGAGTTGAGAACGGATATGCTGTGGAAGGGCTGAACAACAACATGTTAGCGAGTCCAACATAACTCCCCATCGCATCATCATGATTGGCTTTACGAACACCCCGAGATAAATGAAACAACTCACATCACTGTATATCCCGCCCCTGCCAAACAACTCCTTCAAATCAGCCGCCAGGTTATCTCCCCCGCTCTCATCCTCTATCCTCGACGGCCAGTCATCCTTTCCGGTGCACACGAGCACTTGCTCTGCGTAGCCGGATATGACGCCGTTCAAGGGACTCGCATGGTCAATCTCCAAACCCTCTGGCATCACTGGCGTTTCAGCACAGCTACATGATGGCGAGGGACAGGACGGGATGGTTGGGAACGGGAACTGTCTCGTGGCGAAGCCGCGCCGTGAAAACACACAACTCGAGAATTGGCGTCGCGTGCGCAGCGGAGAGCGCGAAATCACGGATATTGACATGATGGTGTCTTCTCAAATGCGCCGGCGATAATGCCACGATTTATCACTAACAAGACGAATTGTCCTGTTTATAAGTAACATGGTCACAGCAGCTGGTCAGCTCGGACTCCGAGCTTGCTCTGGCAGAGGTTCTTGCTTGCCTGGTTTTCTCCACTGTTGAGTGTCGCTCCACTCTGCGAGTTGCTGTTGACGATCAACAGTGCATGCATCCTTGCTCAATTCCGTATTAACACGACCGGAACATTCACGCAATTGGACGTCCTGCATTGTGTAACGCTTATTTTGACAGAATACGACTCTGGCGCTTACCCCTGGCCTCGAGCCACATGGTCTCTTCTCTATCTACTATGCAAAAATCTAACCGCCCATGATACTCCATTTATACAATCTGTGGCAAAACATTAGTAGCTATGATCAACGCGCGAGTAGCCAAAATGGAAAATAGCGTCTCTTGCTCGACGCCTATGCGATCCTCCGCGGGCCTTGTTTAGTCATCCATCTACTTCTTATCGCAATATCCCGGTGCCTGGGGAGATGCGTTGGCCCAACTCATGATGGTAAGACTGGTTGCGTAGGCCATAGCAAAGAAACCAAATATGCATAGGATTATGTCCGAGATTCTCCATATCCTGCTGCGAGCTACGGCCTTGTAATGCAGAAGAGGCTACATGATGTTAATCAAAAACACATACGAACAAGATAGAAGGATATGTAGGGGCAGCACATACGGGATAGATGTACACCAATGGAATACATGCAAAGTTGCCGACAAGAGCGACGAACTTGTCCAGATGATCGGCGCCTCCCCCGGCGATACCGGAGCATACCATCACCATGAAGAAGCGAAAAATATTCTTTTTCCACTTGATCCATGGGTTGTACTTGCCGCTGCGGGTAAACAGCTCGGTTTCGATGATACGGATTGCGGGGAAGATCTGCAGCGGAGTCGACAGCAAGATGGCGCAAGAGTAAAGAAGCTGCACGCCGTTGACGAACTTGTCATCCTGGGGCAGGTTGAGCAGCACGACAGTCTCCGTCTTGGATCCATATGCAGCGTACGAGATGGCTCCCATGACGATGAACAATACAGTGATTATGATCATGACGAGGAAGAGAACGCGGGGAAACTTGGACGGATGCTTCATCGACTCCTGAATTGGGATGACGAGTCCAATTCCCTCGAATGTAAAGATGGCTGTGCCAATAAACAAGGTCCAGTCCTTCTTGTTGAACATGATGATGTCAGCCAGACCATTGGCGTTGAGAGTGATGACATCGTAATAGAAGAGGTATGCTAGGCCAATCATGATGAATGCATCGGCAATGAGAGCGGTAAAACCCAGCTTTCCAATGTCTCGAAGGAGGGAAAAGGGAAGGAAAATGGCCGTCTGCATAAGAATGAGTAACGGTATGCTGATGGACGATTTGCAGTTCGAAACTGCCCGAATGAAAGCTTGCAGGTTCTGGGCTGTGAAGACGGTGTACGCCGCCACAAAACCCATCTGGCTTATGACGATGGAGGCAAGAATTAGATTGCGCATCCACTTTCCGAAAAGAATACCTCCCATGTCACCAAATGAGCCCTCGACCCTTAGTCGAGTCGACACTAAGAGGACGAAACAGTAGTAGCTCAAAGCGCTTACCCCCAGTAGAACGATGTTGCTAAAGAGCATGCCACCGTTGAGGTAGGCTCGGGGCAGAAATAAGACACCAGTGCCGACAAACGACTTCAACAACAATAGCGCAGCATTCATTGGGCTATTCTGTCCGCTACCACCACGCAGCTTTCTCTTTCGCTTCTTCTTGGATGGACCCAGGAGCGCGCTGTCCTCTGTCGGTTCGTCATCACGGTCCTCACGATCCTCACCCGAGTCCCATATCTCGTTCGGGCCAAGGTTTTCGTCGTCTTCCTCGAGCTCCTCGCCGGCGAAGTGTCCGTAAATTGTCAAGAACTCAAGAAAGCTTGAAGTGAATAGTCTCGGTTGGTCAAGAATCCTGGGCGAGCTGGAGCCATTTCCACCTTGTTCGGAATGCTGGCCACTAGGGCTGAAAGCCCGCCTCCTGAGATGATCTCGTCTGAATCCACCGGGTACCTTGATGGAATTAATGTCCATTACTTCTTCCTCGGGTTCGGGTCGCATCTCGTCATAACTCTTGCTTCTATGCAGCTTGTTCCTAGCTTCTGCCTGCTCTGTCCACTTGTAAATTCCACGAGTCACATCGCCGCCCTGTAATTGCAAGCTGGAAAACTCCTCGTCATTGGCGCTGGTGGTGCCCCCCATTTCTGAAGCCTGCTTGCCTTTGAAAGTGCCCACCATGGATGATTCATCCGAAGCGACGTTGTCGGCCCCATAAGGCTGCACCAGGTGGCGCCTCACGATCTCGGGGTCTTCATACGGACCACCTGTGCTGCCAGGTCCGCTTGGTCCCAACCGTGACCGCGAGTCGAAGGAGCCATACTGCGTAGGGGTAGTCGATCGAGCAGGAACTGCGGGTGACTGAGATCGTGGAGGTGTGTTGACACGAGCGCCGGGCGTACCGTGTCGAGGCGGTGACTGTCCTAGAGAGTTAGACAAAGCAACAGCTAATGCTGATACGCCGGGACCTTGGGCATAGCTCCCTCCTTGTGCGGGAGCATCACCGGTGTACGCAGGTTCAGCTCCGAGGGGTGCAGAGCCACCGCGCAGAGGCGAGGTTCCCAGGATCGGCTCACTGAGGCGAGCTGTCACCTCACCGCGAGGAAGTGAGGAAGAATACGAGCGGGGCTGCTCCGAAGGCGATGACAATGTTGGCCTTGAGCTGAGCGCGTCTTTCGGAGTAGACATGACCTTTGAGCGCGAGAGGGAAAAGAGAAACGACTATTACGAAGATGTTTGACGGGAGAGATTTGAAGTCGTTTAAGTCGGATATCGATTGTGGCTTCTTTATTGCATTACGCGTAATTCGGTGTCTGCATGGGTATTGTCGAGATGGTGAGCTTCAGGCTTCGGAACGTCGTCAACAGATTCTGGTATCTCCGGCTCGGACCGATCACGGGCACGAAGCACATAGACAGCCACACAGAGAAACCGGGAAAGCTACCGCGTGTCGAAATCGAGGAGATTGAGTAGTGGAAGGCCGTTAGGCGGCCGGTGTCCGCCTCAGCTGATTGTAGCAATTGGAGTGCACGTTGGTGTGTGTGTGTGTGTGTGTGTGTGTGTGTGTGTGTGCGTGTGCAACGGAGGCAGTGTTCTGGGAGGGAGGGTGGAAATGGGACGGAGCAGCCTGGGGAAGCTAATTACGAAGTACATTTAGTAGGTGGGTACCTGGTAGGTATACTACACCCCACTATAGGTGCGGATATGCTGATTCCACAGCGCCTGTGTTGCCCTATTGACGTGGGCTTACAGTGGCGACGCACTGTAGTGCTACATTACAGGACCTACAGGACCTACAGGATAGTAAAGGCCCAATACTTTACTTACGTTACTTAGCAAGCCCAAGAAATCCGCTACTTCTAGCTTCTGACCTTGGTGTGATGTAAAGTACCGGTGACAGCCTTCAAACCTTTGAATCCTGTGACTGCGTCATACACAGAGGCGCATCGAACTGGCCAGCTGCTATCAGAGATGCTCCAATGCGAGGCGAGTCTGGTCCCGCGAATCCCCGTCCTGAATCCTGAAATGGCAGCTGACATGCCCCATGGGTTCTTTCCTCGCATGCAGATTGATTTGAAATGATTGCTCCTTGCAAAATGGTTGAGTCACCGCAGCCACGCATGCAATCTTGCTCAAATTCAGAAAAATACCCGCCTTTGTGTCTCTTCTTTGCTGCAGAAATCATGCTGTTGCACTGTACGGACACATATTACAGATAGATTATTGCACGGGACGGCGTGGCTAGATCCTCGTCATGCATCAATCCGTCCACATAAGGGCTGAACGCTAGCTCGCGATTTGTAGCCGGTGAGGAGCGCTATGAGCACCTTTGAAAGACGTGTTCGCAATTTGAGGACTGCTGACAATTGGCTGTGAGCCTCCGGCCTAGCTCGATGCAAGAAACCCAACAAATGGCTACCACACTGTTGTAGATGTCAACGACGCATGCCGCGAATAGACGGGCAAGCTGTCGTCCAGGACAGTAGGTCCGGCAGCAGCATATTCGATCGCCTTTGGCCTCTGACTACATCGTAACACCCGATGTGGCTCTTGCTTGTCTGTCGCAAAGATGCACAAAAACGATGATTTGACTGTTAACGACATTCGAACGAGAGTGACACCCGGTCAAGCTCCGATTCTGCCCGAATAAAAGTCACAAACGTGGCATAAATGCGACTTTCGTTGCGATCGATGAGGCATACGAGCCCCTCGCTGCACATGTATGCTCCCAAGACAAAACGCATCCAAAAGCATAGAAGCATTGAGGGAATTCTCTTGTTCAACGTGACACACGAGTAATGGAACTTACTGGATCGTTGTCAAGAAAATTAAACCTGACATATGACCGACGGCCTATAATAGCAGGTTGCATCGCACATCCGGATTGTGTATCAGCTGGCGGCTCGTCTTTTAGCAGAACAGGACTTAAGAAAAGCGAGGTCTTTGACATGTCTTCACATTGTATCCACATCAGTTCGTGAGGTACTCGACCAAGTGACTGATCAAAAGGTCGAGCGTACTTCGCATTTCCTTATCTTTCCGTTACGACAGAGAGATGATGTGCAACCAGACACCACACAGTCACCACCACTTATCCAGCCCAGGTCGCTCACCATGCCAATCATGGCCAGTCTACACTTATCAGCATATTCCATGATTTGGGGGCGCGCCAACTGATGCTAGGAGCGCCACCCATGCACCAGCTTATCTTTGTGTTTTTGTATAACTTGAACGCGGGAATTGGACGTCGTTCGAACACCGCAGGCAGACAGATGACATAGTTTTTCTACAGTACGCGAGAGGCACCTCGCATTACTGATAACACTACTATGGGAACCCTTTACTAGTAAATCCTACATAATCGCTGTATAATAAGAAGCTCAAAGGAAAGCAGTCGTTTTTGTGGTGTCTCTCTCAGATGCTAAGACTTCTTCCTATATAGTATAAATTCATAACTATAGTGCGTCATAGCGAACAGTAGCCCTAGGCACGGCTGTGCGCCGGGGGTATCTGGCTAACTATAGGACCCCTCCCCAGATATGGACTAACTACGGAATAGCTCCTAAGCAATTTTTAGTACATAATTGGCTATTATTTTTTTAAAATAATTTTATTCTATTTGGAAGACAGGCTCAGTTGTTGCACCTTTGTGTTTTGGACCGTCGAGTGAAAAAAGCTATATCTTAGACTGAGGAACTGATAATTGACGTTGAAAAGGCTTTGTCACTCATTAAAGCATCTCATCAATTTGGGTGTTCCTGACATTAGCCTGCCCTGAATGGGGCAGTCGTTAACTTAGGTACTGACCGCCCCGCCATGAATGAGGCTAGTCATAAATAGGTAGGTGGGAAAACGGAGGTGTCGCTGAGGGAAAACATGTCCATGGACCCTGTCTTGGCTTGTATCAGCAATCCGCGTCTTCCGCACCAAGACCATCTTGACCTTAATGACGCTTGGGACGCGAAGAGAAACAAGATTGCTCGACTTATCAGCAGACACTTGCGTTTGTTTTTTTCAGATTCACAATTTCAAGCTTGTGGCAAAACAAGCCCTCCGCAGCACGCCAAAGGGCCAAAGGGCCAAAGGGCCAGAAAGGCCAGAGGGCCAGAGGTCGTTGTCATCGCGACATGCATTTGACCATGAAGGCGTGATCCTTCGTCCACCACAGTGAAGATTCACGACGCGACACACAAGTGGTCCACCATGAACACCTCATCAGATAAAAAGACCAGCCCACCTGGCGTTATGGACGTCACGGACTCGAAACTGGGCTTGGTGTCTGGAGTATATATCCCAGTTTGCCTCAATATCATGAGCATTCTCATGTTCTTACGGTTCGGTATGGTTTTGGGTCAAGTGGGATTTGTTGGAATACTTGGTACGCCTTCTAATGTTACCATTGGCTGCGGATGATCATGACTGCTAATTGATCAGGTTTGTTGATCATGGCATACTGTGTTGATCTCTTGACAACATTGTCACTGTCTGCTATAGCATCTAATGGCGAGGTCAAGGGGGGCGGTGCGTATTACTTGATATCTCGCTCACTTGGCCCTGAATTTGGAGGATCCATTGGAATACTGTTCTTCTTGGCCCAAACCCTAAATACTGCCATGAGCATTGTTGGTCTGCTGGACTCCATCCGACTCAATGTTGGGCCAGCATTCCCGCAAGGATACTGGACGGGCTACGGTTTGCAGACTGCAGCCTTACTGCTTTGTACCGGCACATGCCTGCTGGGACCTGCTACTTTCTCCAAGGCTTCGAACCTGCTCCTGGTTATGTTGATAGCGGCAATCATCAGCATCCCGGTATCCGCCGTTTTGAAGGCGCCCTTCACTGACGAAGATGCTGGGATTGTCTATACTGGCATTGATCCCAATACATTCGTGGGAAACTTTCTGCCAAGTTTTGACACCAGAGTTCATCGTGGCCTGGCAACATTCAGGGACCTGTTTGGAATTATATTTCCGTAAGTGTCCTTGAATGGATGAAGCCGGGTGGCATGCTGACTGAATTACAAGAGCAACATCGGGAATATTTGGTGGTGCCTCCATGTCTGGGGATCTGAAAAATCCAAGCAAAGCAATTCCCAAGGGCATACTTTGGGGCATGACGACAACGTTTATTGTCTATTTTGTTGTCATTCTATCCATGGCATGTACCATTCCACGGGACTCATTAATGGCGAATCCGAACATCGTCTCACTCACCAATCTTTCAGCTTCCATTATTCTCGCAGGGGAGTGTGCTGTTACGCTCTTTTCCGCCTTGATGTGCCTCAAGAGCTCTGCAAAGCTAGTTCAAGCTTTGGCAAGAGATAAGCTTCTTCCAGGCTTGTCCATATTTGGAAGAGGAACCAAGAAGAACGATGAGCCGATCCTTGCGATTCTTCTCGCCCACGCCATTGCCCAGGCTGCTCTTCTTGCCGACTTGAACCAGATCGCAACCTTCATTTCCATGGGATATCAGGTATGCCGTGTACTCTGCCTCCATGCCAGGCTCATGCGCTAAGAATTAATAGATGACTTTCTTTGTCATGAATCTGGCCTGTTTTCTGCTCAAGATTGGTTCCGCACCCAATTTCCGACCCAGCTTTAAATTCTTCAGTTGGCAAACAGCGTGCAGTGGCAGCCTTCTTTCCGCTGCAGCCATGTTCTTCATTGATGAGACCTACGCCGTAATCGCTATTTGTGCCATGGTATTGATTTTCCTCCTGATCCACTACCTCTGTCCACCCAAACGATGGGGAGATGTTTCCCAGAACCTAATCTATCACCAAGTCCGCAAATACTTGCTGCGGCTGAAGCCAGAGCACATCAAGTTCTGGCGGCCACACATCATACTTCTCGTAAATGATCCGCGGCATCAGACTAGGCTCATTCAATTTTGCAATGCTTTGAAAAAGGGTTCCTTGTATATTCTAGGCCATGTTATCGTCACTGATGACTTCAATACAGGAGTCCATGAGGCACGCTTACAGCAGCAGGCTTGGACAAGATATATTTCTGAATTTTCGAGAATCAAAGCCTTTTTTCAGTTGAACATGTCACCGTCCATCACGTGGGGTGTTCGCAACCTAATCTTGTCCGCTGGACTTGGTGGCATGCGTCCTAACATTGCAGTCCTGGGTTTCTACAACATGGAAGATCTCCGCAGATCTAACTCATCTATACCCATTCCCGAGGTTCCTGCAGCTCCCACTTCAAAGATGCGACGCCGGTACAAGCAGCAAGACAAGTTTCTTCCTCAACGGCGCCGTGTAGATACGTCTGCCAGGCTTCTCGAGGGAGTCCTGCCAACTGATGCCATTCGGAGAGAGAGCATGCTGTCTCCAGCCGATTACATGGTTATCCTGGAAGACTTGGCTCTCAAATACAAGCTCAATGTGGCTGTAGCACATGGTTTTGACAAACTCGAAACGCCCCGAGACGACAAATCCAACACCAAGAGATACATCGACCTGTGGCCGATCCAGATGTCTGCAGAAGTATTCAACGACGGTCAAAATGTATTGACGACAAATTTTGACACCTGTAAGCTTGTTTTCTTTTATACTTGTCACGAATCTTTTCGTTTCTCAACTAACATATATGAGACACACTCATTCTCCAGCTAGGCCACATCTTGCACAGCGTACGCTCCTGGGGGAATGTTTTTTCCATTCGCGTCATTGTCTTTGTCGAATATGAGCACGAGGTAGACGAGGAGTGCGCTAGAGTAAAAGCACTTTTGGAAAAGCTTCGTATCGATGCGCATGTAATCGTCTTATATCTGGCGGCTGGGGACCTCGATACATACGAACTCATCATCAATGGCAAGAGCAATGATATCGACGCTGAAATTGTTGTTACAGAGGCTCTGAAAGATGAGGAATGGTGGGAAGATTTGCAAACGTTTCGCCGCAGAGCGCAGGACCCGTCATCGAGCCAAGAGCTTACGCATTTAGCTCAGATTCTAGACTTTACTGACAGTGGTAGTTTTAACCCGCATGAGGGCTTCGTAAACGGGCGTCGTCGACAAAGCATGCCAGAGGTGGCACAAATGCCAAGGCGACCTGACATTGCCTCTCTTTCAAAACTAGGCGTCAGCATGGGAATCCACACTACACACATCAACGAGGGAGTACTGCAGGATTCAGATGCAGATTCAGGTTCAGATTTTGACACCTCCACAGATGGCTCTTTCGAGGCCGAAAGCTTTGAACATGGTACGGTCGGCTTCTCTGTTCGCCAGCCAAATGCTCCGTCGATGCAACCCCTGCTTCATCGGGGACCTGGGGCATCAATCAAGGAAAGGCAAGGAGAAGCTTCGTCCACAAGGTCTAGACGAAGAAAGGAAAGATTCATAGAAACCGCACAAGAGGCACCCTCGTATGGCACCATGTCGACCTCGCAGACTCTCTTAGCGGGGCCAGATGTGCCCGTCACTGATTGTGTTCCAGAAATTGCTGAGACAGAAGCCAGTCCAACAAGTCAAATCACAATGGGCAGGAAGATGGACACTGAGACCGTCCCGGCACTTGAACCACTTCAAGTCTCCGAATTCCCTCCCGGTAGCTCCAGGCGTGCACGCTCTCTGAGTCCATCCGGAGAAAGGAGACTTATGCCGCAAGACGGCACCACGACGCCTGCACGGCCCAGCTTCTCCAGACAATCTTCTGCAGCTCGTTTCTCCAGCAGAATAGTGCCAGAAACAAAGATCACAACCGAAGGTGAAGGGTCCAAGATAAGCTTCGCTCCCTGTGTATCCAACCCTACCACGCCTCGAGTGGAGCGACCAGCCTTCTCTCGACAGTCATCTCTGGGAAAGTTATGGAATTGGCCCCTTCCAGACCCAAATGGCGAAGAGCTCTCTCGTGGGACGTCTGCAAGACAGCCTGTTAGTTACGCCCACTCCGGACCACTTGCTCGCCATCATTCTCGGCAAAATTCTCAATACTCGACCCTTTGGCCAAGTGGTGTCGGCCAGGTGATCCCAGAAAGTACGGAGTCTGTTCAGGATAATTTTGCGAAAAGAGGCAGAGATGGAGAATCTGCGTCTGATTCCTCGCATCACGCCGTATCTCTCTCCTTTAACGACTTGCCAAGTCGTGCGCAATATTTGATATTGAATGAATTGATGCAGAAGCACTCCAAGGATACAGCTGTTGTCCTGACTACGCTACCTATTCCGTCTGAAGGAACAAGTCGAGACGAATTCTCTACGATTCATTATCTTTCCGATGTGGAACTCCTGTGCAGTGACCTACCACCCACTCTTATGGTATTGAGCAACAACATGACCGTCACTGTTAATCTTTGAGCCTCAAACATTGTAAAGCACTTGTTCTTCTCGACATGAGTTGGAAATGAGGTGCCCATTTGTTCGTCGCAATGAACAGAAGATGCGTAGTGAATGACCTTGAGTCTGCCTTTCTTTGTGCTGGTTCGCGGGGAGCACGCGTGAACCTGCCGATCTTTGTTGAGCCTTTGTATCTACATCGGTTCCTTCACCCGTAGAGAACAACCCTCTCTTCCGTCATCTTCAGCATTAAACTTATTTAAGACTTGCCTCGGTAGCTCTGGTAGAGTGGCCGGGTCAATTGCAGCAGAAATACGAGGCCCGTGCAGCACGCACATATATACATGCAGCCAACGACGAATAACGACAAAAACGACGAATATACAATCAAGTCATGCTTGCAACAGCTAAGGAGAATATTTTGTCACCTCAACGCCCGGCTCATCCACCTTCGCATGCTGGCCTCGATTCGCTGTTTGTACAGCTATCCAAGTCCGCAGGGGACTGGGCCAGCCCACGGGAGCTGGCCGCGGAAACGCCACGACAGGAGACATTCGAGGAGAATTATCAATACCTAACTTCTTTCTACACGAATCATGAACCCAATACGTCAATTGAGAGATTAGGCACTCAGGAGGAGGAGATCGGGGAAAACCTTTGGGGAGACGAGATGCACAATTGGCCACAGCAAGATGCGTCCAGCGTTGGTCTTGAAGCTGGCTCCAGCAACAGCCCTCAGCAAGATAGTGCTCAGGAAGACGATTCGCTGAAGGCTGTTGGGAGGTGCTTGGATATGCCAAGCGTATACTATAAGCATATTGACCGTGACTGCCTAGGCATCCAGCCCCTTGCAGAACTCCATACGGACGCAACAAATTCATATGCGGCAAGCTCGGCGTGGTCCAGTATTTACTTCGAGGAGCAAGATACGAATAGTGATTCCAACGGCCACGGGAACTGCAGTCCACCAGAATACTCACGAGGGACTGGAGAACCATCTGGGCGGCGAACCTCAAGTATCTACTCAGACAAGACACCACCAACCCCCGTCGGCGTCAACGGCATCAGGACCCTTCAATCAAGAAGTAGGCCTGAGGCTGGAGGACGGCCCGGAGCAACGTTCTATATCTGCCTTGGTCAGGAATACGTGGATATGAGCTCCGACGATTACACAGAGAATGCAAGAACGTGCATCTACAAATTCGTCAATGGACCAACAACCAGCATCCACGTCGGAATGGATATCGTCCAGGAAGAGTCTGACTCGGGGGTTGAAAATGCTGCACATTTAATATCTGCGAGAACGGAGCCGAAATGCCACTGGTGTAACGAGCCAGCGACGACAGAGACCTGCACGACGTACTGCCAAATACAATCCACTAGTGGGATCCGACCATATTCCAAGACAGGTCCAGCCATTTGGGTTACCAAGTTTATGAAAAGCCAAGTGAAGCTATGCGAGAAATGCCTCGCCTGTCAAGAGTGGCAAGAACAGCGCGACAGAAGATTTCGCGAGGATCCGAGATTCATCGCAGTCCCCTGTCGCTCTACCATCATCAAGCATCGTCACAAAGTGCTAGACGTCAAGCAAGTACCGGCAGCACCGAAGGCGCGTCATCAGCACGGTTCTTACAAGCTTGGAAGGGATGTTTTGTAGTGCGTGGGTGGCCGCTTGCTTGGCATGACGATGGGATCGCCGGTCTCGTCAAGGTACATGTATTTCATAGTATTCGCCTATATGACGCATGCATCATGATTCATTCAATTCATAGTTTCCTATCCCGTTTTTTATAAGATCCGCCTGACGCTTAAGGCACCTTTGTGTATGCCCTCTAGCTCAATGTAGCCACCGGCTTCGAGCTTCCTCTTCCACTTGTTGCTTTCGTAGCGCGCCAGCATCATGGTCATTCTCAGCGTGATGTCGTTGCTGGACTCGTGCTCTTCCTGTTCCGCGAAAAAAAAGGGGTAAACGTCCATCTACCAAATGCCCAATTCAGAATGTATCGATGCGTGGGGGTTTCAGCCGGTTGAGGTACGTCGGTGTCTAAATTCTTGGGAGTAGAGGACAGTGTAGCCACAGCCTTGATGCGGTACGCTTCGTCCTTTGGCGCAGCTTGCAGCAAGGTGATGAGTTTATCGGTAGAAGCGGCAGATGAAGGCGAATCGCCTTTCAGTTCAATGGAAAGGACCTCTACGTATCCACCTCGATCAAGCCCTCCGGCAGACCCTCCTCCTCGCCATATACCAAATCCGCATCAATCCAGCCCTTTACGCTCTTAGTCATAGCCACATTGTCGTCTACATCACCCAATATGTCCAAGCACTCTTGGTACCGATCCTCCCCAGCGCCCTCCCACTTGTTGAACACAATCAACTCGGTATACAGCGCCTGGATCTTGGCCGTGTAGCTCGTGTCCTCGTTACCCCTCCAGTTCTCCACGTCAATCACGCGGATGACCACGCCGATCACGTACTTGTGCGTATCGCGAGCCAGCAGTATGAATTCGCCGAACAGGGTCGCGGGGAACGCAGAGCCGCTCGACTCGATGACGATCCGGTCCGGCGCGACCGTCCTGACGAGCTCCTCGAACGCGGGGGCCAGCGGGCCGACGAGGTTGCAGCAGATGCAGCCGTTGGGCATCTCCTGCATGCCCGTTATGGCGGACGAGGAAGCGGGCTGGGAATCGATTGTGGGATTGCTGACTTCGTCTTTCAGCAGCACGAGCTTGTACTGCGGGTTCCTCTGGCGCAGCTGCCGGACGAGGCTGAAAATGAGCGTCGTCTTGCCGGAACCGGGGAAGCCGGTTATGAAGGTGACGGGGAGGAGGGGCATGATTGGGGGGGAACGAAGGAGCGGCGAATTTGTGCTCGAGTCGACTGTGAATGCTGATGCTAAGGAATGACTTTGTCCCGGCGAAGTCAAGAAATACCGTGCAGGAAACTACAATGCAAAGAACACTGCGGTTATGAAGGGGGCGATGCTGAAATGATGAGCGACCCCGCGGCTTTTTCTCGTTATCTTATAGTTAGGTGCGGTGATGGGTCAGGTTAATTGAAGACTGGCGAGACTTGGGGACAATGACGCTGGAGCGTAGTGCAACAGGCGCTGTGACACCCCGCGGCTTTTTCTCGTTACCTTATCGGTGCGGTGATGGTGCGTCTCAAATGCCACCGGACATTCGTCAATTGATGACTGGAGGGACTTGGGGGGACAATGACGCTGGAGCGCAGCGCAACAGGCGCTGTGACACCCCGTAGCTTTTTCTCGTTATCTTGTTAATGCAGTAATACGGAATAGGACGTTATGAAATGCTGCTAGACAAAGGGACTTAGGGGACAATAACGCTGGAGCGTAGTGCAACAGGCGCTGTAACACCCCGCGGCTTTTTCTCGTTATCTCATTGATGCAGTGATGGTGCGTTATTAAATGCCACTGGACAGAGGGACTTGGGTGATAATAACGCTGGAGCGTAGTGCAACAGGCGCTGTAACACCCCGCGTCGCGCCCCTTTGGCAGCCCGTAGGCAACAACGAGGTCACGGGACCCACCTAACTTCCGATACCTCGCAGCTACAGTGGGTCTCAGGTATCCACATCGCGTCAATGGATGCCAAGGCCGTTATCAACGCAGACGGGTGGTACACTAAGTATTAGCTGTACCAGTCGATACAGGACTGACCAAAGGATCTATAAATAAAAATCTCAATTCGATTGCTGCACGATTCGCAGCGTATTTACTGTAAAAAGTTTCCCGCAGATTTCGCGATACCGACGTTGTGTTAGGTTTTTTTTGTTTTTTTTTGTTTTTGTTTTTTTTTTCGGAATTACCTGGACCCACTATAGCTCTAAACGCGTTTAGTGGCATTCCTTGTACAACGGTTTTGCAATGCCTTCTGAAGACGATAATAGTGACCTCTCTAAGAACAATACAGAACCGGAGCTAATTATCTGAAATTGCAATAACTACCGTGCAGAGCGGCTAGCTAGTTAATGCAGGCAATTTGCCTCCACTACAAAAAGAACGCGATATAGCTGCAATGTGTGTAATGTGCCGCCTTGTACCTCCGGAAATTACCGGTACTTACATTATGGTGAGATTCGCACATAAATTCAAGTACCGCCAATACCCATATCGACGTGATTAGTCAACTACCTAGGTACCTAGGTAGTTGATCCGTGACCTCATTGTTGCCTACGGACTGCCAAAGGGATAGCCCAGAATACAACGTTCAAACTCTTTAACTACTGTCTTCGCTTCCCCAGCCAAACACACACACACACACACACACACACACACACACACAAACAAAAAAAAAAAAAAAAAAAGAGTCATCATCAGCAAAAGTCACGTCCAGTGGTCGAAGGCCTGCGAAAACAAAGAAAAAAAAAAACCAATGAGAACCGAGTCCAACACCCAAGACGATGCCTCTCGTCAAAACACCTTCAAGGACCAGCTCGACCAGGCGGCTATAGAGCAGCGAGAGCGGGAACAGGCGCCAAAGCCGAATCCCATTGTAGAGAAAAGTAAGCTCCGCTGAGCGCTGGCGGTCTCGACACTGACCTTTGGTAGTCACTGAGTTTATTCCCGCTGCGGCCAAGGTGCTTGGTCCGAAGGAGCAGGCTAAGGAGGAGCCGCGGGTACCTGGTCCGCCGGAGCGGCCGGATAATGACCCTAGCATCGAGACATTTGTGCGGGATCAGCATAGGAGCATTGAGCCTCAGCGGGATCCGGATACCGTGGCTCAGAAGTGATGGTCTTTGGTTGTTGTACGGACAAAGGGCGATGTAGATAAAACTATGTCACCGCTTCTTTTCCCAAGCTTCATGACCTTATGGGATGGAGGACATGCTCAGCATGCTTGACGTTTTCGTATGGTGTTAGGCAGACTTGATACTACAAGGGTTGGAAACACGCAAAATAGTGACAGCGAGCTTCGACAATTCAATAGTGTCCACGGCGTATCGGCCTCGGTCATGCATCGATGACGCTTTTGGGTTTCAACCAACAGCGTCAACAAACACATGAAAATGTGAAACGTCATGCACGTGAACACTGGGAGACTGAACAACAAGCTATTGCCTCAAAACATGACGTGCAAAGTCCGCACGACTCGTGTCAGGGCTGCCAGATGTGTTCTTCCCGACTTCCGGCATCCATCATTCACTTGTACTTCTTTGAACGTAAATGTCCCCCCTTCTTGGCATTGTTCCGCCTACAGCTACTGTCCATGGGGCAGTCGAGCGGAAAATTTCCTATATCCAAGGGTTTTACTCTTCTGAGCGATTCCCCATATGGGAAAGGCAACGCGACACCGTAGGAAGGTCTTGGTGAAGGTCGTGGCAGCTCAGTTGGCTTTTTGATGAAGAGGAAAAGAAAGAGAAAAGCGAAAGATTTGCGCGGGCGCAGTGCGTTGAAAAAGGGTTGGACAGGTGGATGTTGCGCTAGTCCTGTTTGGGATTCAATGCATGAGTAAGCATTGGATGTGGATTGTGGATTGCTTTTCAATGGCGGACGGGTGCTTTATCGATTGTGAACTTTTCAAAGCACGATGCAATGGGCTACGAGAAACGAAAGGAGCTTGGGACCTTTGTTCTATTGCAACTGTTCGATCATGGCTTTCGTAAACCTTTGTCTAGTAGCTCGTTTGCCACCTCTGCTATTAATTTTTCGTTTGGAAACTGCTTCTTCTTGCTGGCAATGGTGCCTTGTGCATCCAGGGCTCGTAGCAGATCTGCTAGCCCGCCGTCTAGACTCGTCCCGTACACAAGATGGCCCAGGGCAGACAACATACCTTGGAGGGCCTCCATCAACTTGTCTTCTTGGCTAATGGCTTCGACAAGAGCGGCTGCTAGCTCTACTTCGTCTTCTTCCGGCAGACTCGCCAGTTCCTTAGCCCTCGCTCGCCGATTTGCGACGGCAAGGTTGAATAGCAGCGATGACGACGCCACTCGGACATTGTTGTGCGCATCATCCAGCAAGCTCGTTGATGCCAGCCGGACCAGTGCCGTCCGCAGAGTCGTGTCGGAGAGGACCTCGTGCTCGAACAGTGGTGACGAAAACATGTTGCATGCCATTTGCACTGTTACCAGACGCATTGCATAGGGGCACGTGTCTTGGGCATTGACAAAGTCTAGAACGGTACTGATGGTTTTGTGCTGCAGCTCCTCGGCGTAGTAGGCACTCACACGTGGGTCGGTCAGCGCACATCTGAACAGGTCCACGACGGCGAATAGATTTTCAGGAGCCAACGTCGCAACTGATTGTTGTACGTAGCTGGCAAGTTCTCCGAGATGGGGGAGAACGGAATCCTGAGGGCCGGTGTTGGCCCTTGCTTCAAGAAAAGCCTCCAGTGACTTCACTTGAGCGCTGCTGGCGACTTCGCTGCCCATCTTGACGTTTAGTTTCGCCAAGGGCGGTAATTTGTGGTAGATGACGGGTCTGACATTGGTGTTGTTGAAGCTAGGTAACCGCAAATTGTCGTGTGGGTGACGTGGATGGCCCATCTGCGCTAGAAGCTGCACGTTTCCTCGCAGAGCAGCCGGATCGGCGCCGCTCCACCTGTTTTCCTCCTTTCCTTTAAGAAAGGTCACAAAGGTTGGCGTCACTCGGATGGAGAAGTTTTGTGAAATCTCCCTCGCAGACGGTTGTGCAATGTCTACCTTGATGAATGTGACTTTGGGGCGGTGCTCTGCCGCGAGCTCATCATAGATTGGGTACATGACTTTGCAGGGCGGACATGTGGCCGACGTGAAGAAAATCACGGCAGACGAATCATTGGCGGCCTCTAGAAGCTGTGAGAGCTCGGCTGATGTCGATGCCGACACAACTACTTGCGTCTTGGTTTCGGGGACTGGCGTTTGAGCGCTCTGTTCCAGGCCGAGAATAGATCCGTTTGAGCGGCCTGCGTTGACTCCCTGTGTGAGCGGGGGGGGTAGCATTCGTCCCATGGGCGAATCCAAGACCGCTTGAGGCATGTTGACTATGCGGCTTGGTATTCCCTTGCCAACGAGGAAATTTGCGAAAGAATCGCTGAAATTGTTGCAGTTGTGCCGGAAAAGATCGTAGGCCTGGTCGTTGATTAGCAGCTGTGATCATTTTGCGGCGGATAGAAGGGGGTGATATCCTACCTCGAGCGTGAATATGGGCCGAAGGGAGTCGAGGTATTCCTCGATGATGTCAATGGGCAAGTTGGTTATGCCGAGATGCAACTTCTCTATGGGTTGGCCATGATGCGAGGATCCGGGGGCAATGGCAATGATGCCTCCATCGTAGACATATTCCCGCCCGTTGAGCTCGATCGAGGTGTGGTATACGGCGTCAAGCTGAACCCCAAGCAGTCCCGCCGACATTTGTCGAGCAAGCCCACGGGAGATGTCATAGACCAGCAAGTGGACGTCCATGATGACGTTTGTGTTGGAGACACCTCACAGTGCGCGCGCACGATGAGAAATTCCGAGCAAAGATTGTCAGTAGTATTTGACCAGCATCTGTGCTGCTACACATTTGGTGTCTTTTCTTCTGTTCAATAGTTGTTGCAGGTTCTCGTGGTGAAGGCGTGCTCGTGAATACGATTAGTGCATTTGAGGTCAACTGGTAGGCAGCAGCATGTCTGACGGTAGGCAGCCAGAGAGGTACGTGAGCGGCGACGAAGCTTCTGGGCATTTATTAGTGCTGCTGGTATGGCTGCCGGTGCTGAAACTCCAAGCCCGGGATTTCCTCCTTAGTTACTACAAGCCCCACGATGATCGTGTTAGCACGTAGACCGAGAGCCACGGCAGCCCTAGACATGCGATATCAAGTCATCAACAAGACTGCTTACGATAAATCAATGCACAGCTTTGCTTGCACGGCGGCTGCCGTGACCAATCACCCAGCCCAGCGCCTCGACAAGAACACAGTCAGGGCGGTGGCTGAGTCACTTGCCACGCTGGCCTGACAGCTGGCCAGAGGGCACAAAGTGGAGCCAACATCTGTTTCAATTTGCGTGGCATACGGAATAAGCGACGTCAATTCGTCCATCGTCCTCCTCTCTCCCCTGACTCCTTGAGCCACAAACCCCCCCACCATTTGCATCCGTCAAGCATCCCGCGTCCGTAATTCTATTCTACACCGTTTCTCTCTTTCATCCTCAATTCCCCTCTATTCACTTCATCACACTCTCTTTAGGAAGCTAGGTGCAGCGGCTTTCATGGGGCCTCCATAGGTGTCTCTCGTTGCACTTTAATCTTCCACACTCTTTTAATTCCCCCCCTGACCCATCTTGCATGTGCACGGACGGCACTGAGTGAAGGCGTTACTGCTCTTTGCTGTGCCATTTAGTATGCGAAAACAGTCGGTCTCGTTGCCGACCAAACAGATAGTCTGCGATCCGCACGAAAAGCCTGATCGCTACGGAGCCAACCCTTCTCAGAGCCTATTTTCGAGAATGAAGGAACAGTGGATGTCCCAGTCGCAAAGGACGCGATGGGCCAAGACGGCCGCCATCATCTTCACTATCTGTCTCTTAGTTTACTGGCTGTCACCGCGTGGCGTTGATGTTCGCAATGAGGCTTTGCACAAGACGTCCAGCACGACTGGCGGCAACAGCATCGCCAAACCGAATAGCGGAAATGACCAACTCGGCGTCGACTCGCCCGCCGGCACGTTAAGATGCACCGAGCCGTACTCCAAGAATAAACCTCTCGTCCAGTACGTCCTCATGATCGACGCCGGTAGCACTGGATCCCGCATCCACGTCTACAAGTTCAACAACTGCGGTCCCGTCCCCGAGCTGGAGAAGGAGGAGTTCAAGATGACCAAAAAAGAGGTTGGCGGGCTGAGCAAGTACGCTGATGATCCCGTCGCCGCGGCCAAGACCCTCGACCCTCTTTTGGCTGTCGCTATGGAGCATGTCCCCAAGAAGCTCAAAGGATGCAGCCCCGTTGCCGTGAAGGCTACCGCCGGTCTGCGAAAGATTGGCCCCGAGAAGTCTGAAGCAATCCTCAAGCAGGTCCGCGAGCATCTGGAGAAGGACTATCCATTCCCAGTTGTCTCTGATGAGAAGGGAGGCGTGGCCGTCATGGATGGCGCTGATGAGGGTGTCTACGCTTGGATCACAACCAACTATCTGTTGGGCAAGATTGGTGGCCCTGACAAGAGCGAGACTGCCGCTGTATTTGACCTTGGTGGAGGCTCAACTCAGATTGTATTCCAGCCTACCTTTAAGGAGGCCAAGGATGGTGGCATGCCTGAGAAGCTCGCCGAGGGTGACCACAAGTTTGCACTAGACTTTGGTGGCCAGAAATTCGAATTGTACCAGCACTCCCATCTGGGCTACGGATTGATGGAAGCCCGCAATGCCATCCACCGCCTCCTGATCAACGACATGACCAAGTCTAAGAGCACCGACAAGTCCTGGGAGACCAAGCCCATTGTCCATCCCTGCATCACTCCCGGCCGCACTCGGGAGATTGAAGTCGAGTTCAGCAAGGACTTGAAGAAGATGTACAACTTTACTGGCCCAGCCGAGCCCTCCGCCTCCCACGCCTCACAGTGCCGCAGTCTAGCCGAGAGAATTCTCAAAAAGGACGCGGAATGTAAGCTTGCCCCTTGCTCGTTCAACGGTGTTCATCAACCGTCACTCGCCAAGACATTCGCCAAGGAGGATGTGTACATCTTCTCCTACTTTTACGACCGCACCCACCCGCTGGGCATGCCCGACTCCTTCACCATTCGTGAGCTACATGATCTCGCTCAGACCGTCTGCAAGGGCCAGCCTGGCTGGGGCACTTTTGACAGCATTCCCGGTGCTCTAGATGAACTCGAGGGTCGCGAGCAGTACTGCCTGGATCTCAACTTTATGACTGTGCTTCTTCACTACGGGTACGACATGCCGATTGACCGAGAGGTCAAGATTGCCAAGAAGATCAAAGGCAACGAGCTGGGCTGGTGCCTGGGTGCTAGGTATGTTGACCTCGAGTCTGTTTTTGTTGATAATATTATAATTAACTGGTTTTGTAGTCTGCCTCTCTTGGAAACTGGCTCTGGGTGGTCGTGCAAGGTAAAGCAAATTTTATAGAATGAGCTACGGATCACACGGAGTTGATACGCGTTGCCCTTTTTTTTTCATTACGTAACTGTAATAAAGGAATGGCGGTGGTGGACTGTATGACGTTCATGTAAATCAAGATCAAATGAGGGGCATGGGGTTTATTAAAAGGTAGAGAGAGCAAACGAAGGCTCTGTAGACTCTTGACTTGAGCTGGTCCCGCCAGCGGGTCACCAGACAACCATTATATAATTTTACAGATTTGAAATACTGCCGGCAAGACGACTAGATTGGCGCCGTTACCATGCTTAATACATCATCAATCACTTCCTCAGGGCCAACGCCGCTTAATAGAGCTGCCACGGCATCCAGATCGCTGCCCCATTGCATGCTGCGCTCGTTCTCGGGCGTCGTGATGCGAATGCGGTGGAGATAAACTTTTCGGGCAGCCACTCTGACCAGCGCTGGTGTCACATAATCCAGTGTGTGGATGGTCGCAAGACACCGCACCAGCTTCTGGAAATGCTTCGTCGCAGAGGGTGTCATGCCGTCCTGGACAGCACGATGCATGCGCAGAAATGATACAATGTTCATCTGATACCGAATGACATCAATGTCGATCTGCACCTGACTGCTCAGGTGCGCCAGATGAGCGATGTCCTATCCTTGGTCAGCACCGTACGTACATAAAGCCAGACCCGCTCAACCATCTTACATCTTCCGTAATAAAAGCCGTCCGCGTCGTGCCCTCGCGCCTGGCCCGGACAAGACTCTCGGTCGACTCCCCGGCCGCAAGTTCCTCATCCGTATGAACATAGCCATCTTCCGGATCGTGCCAATGCGAAAGGGCAAACAAGTCGTTGAGGTGGTGCGTCAGACGCGGGCCCCTACCGGGCGCATCAGCTTCCAGCACGGGCACGAAGACGAAGCGCCTGGGGGCCGTCTGGACAGCGGTGCGGGTGAAGATGCGCCTCGTGCGCAGGAGCTCGAGGGCTTGGATCTGGACGGGCTGCGGCGCGCGATTGAGGTTCGTGGCGAGGACCACGTTGGCGATCTGGCTGGGCTGGTGCGGTGGGAAGGCCGAGGGGATGAGGAGCGCGGAGGCGAAGTCGTCGAGGGTGGTGGACGGGGTGCAGGGTATGGTTGTGGTGGTGAGGGTGAAGGTTCGGCGGGCGATGAGGGTGAGTTCGTGGGCGAGGGCGGGGATGGAGGCCCGCGGCGTGGTGAGGACCGGGTGGTCGTTTGTGAGGAGGGTGAGGAGGAGGGCGAGCTCGGTGTTGGAGAGGTCGTGGACTTTGGGGAGGATGGTGGTGGACATTTGTTTTTGTGGCTCACTATCATGTTGGCTGTGATGGGGGGGGAAGGGGGGGGGGGATTGAGGAAGTGAAGTTGGAAGCGACGGTGACGGGCCGGTTTTCTTTAGTGGGGGGAATTGTCCTGGTGGCAAGTATGGCAATGGCCATGGGTCTATACAAATCGGGATTTTATGCTAAAGGCGGTAAAAGAGACCATCACGAAGCCCCACAAGTACAACATGGTAACTTTACCACAATACAAGACACCAAATCTTATAGAACCCCGATTCTCTGCGTGGACACAATCACATTAAAAACCTGGCATTAATAAATGTAGCGAGCGGGCTTTCAGAAGTGTAGGCGAATCTAACAATCCCTTGCTTGGCGTGGGCATTTTCGCGTTGAGACAGCGGCAGAAGATAGCTAGCGTTGTCCTGTCAGCTGGCAGTCTTTGGCGTCTATTGTATTAGTAGTATTCAGTTCGACTTCAAACAAGGAACTGGCCCCGCCGACACGAATCTGAAAAAGGGGTCGCATACAAAGGTAGTTAAAAAAAAAATGTTTAGCGTCTCTTTGATTGAGCGTGTCATCCTTAGTGCAGGGGCCATGCTAATCTTCTCTGCGCAAGAGTTAGACGGGGTTCGAACCAGCGTACTTAGAGGGCAAGTGGAGACTAACCTGTATCGTTTCAAATAAACCAAATGCCCGAAGGCGATAGTGGTTGTCTTATCTAGAACTATATACCTTGAACCTAGAGCGCTTGCACCCATATCCTTCTGCGGCAATGTCCAGATGATGCGCACGGTGAGCCTTGTAGGAGGAACACAAGAGGCGGGCTGACGATTTTAAGCTGAGCCATGCTCGCTTAGACTGCCGTTGCTAGTCAGAAATTTATTGCAAACAAGGCTCGCAAAGGCGCTCACAGTCAGTCAACTGCGATACCGGCGATGCTAGCAAGCAATGTTACTGCCGCGCGATGCAACATTTGACGACGTTGACCATGTTGACCATGTTGCGCCTGGGCGGCGACTGTTGCAGCCACCTTGGGGCGTTGTATGGCCTAACACTGTCTTGTCTATTGCCGTTTCACGTCATGACATCACCCTGCCTCAACGCCACAACGCCACAACGCCACAGCATCCCGTTCGGCTCCATTGATTGAGCTGGGCGGCAATCGGTCCGGTGCCGAATAGATAGACACCAGACGAGGCTTAGAATGTGGGAGTATCGTAATACACTGGCCAGTTGTTGAGTTTTACGCAGGCAAGGCAAGCTACGCCATGTTGATTACATCACCGGTTGATCATTCACGATGTATGACGAAATGGAGCAAGGTTGATTCCAAAGTATATGAGACATGTTTATATTATAAATATCGAAAGGTATATATATATAATACGTAGTATAATATATCCATCAGCGTATCATAGGACCTTACTATCGAAAGGCACAACGTAAAGAGGCATGCCAGTCAAATAATTCCAGGACAGTCATTAAGACGCGCACAGCGTAAGAGTCACCTCAGTGGGTGAGTGGCAGCCATAAACCTTCGAGCCGCCGTCGCTGTAGCATGAATCATCATTGGGCTGGCAGTTGAAAGCCTGACAATTAGGGGCGCCGAGGGTGTTGTGCTCATTAAGGAAGGGATTACCCCATTTCTTGCTGAGCTCATCTGGCAAAGACATACATAGTCAGAGCTTCTGCGTCTTGGGTCAAAGGGCCAAGCTTGCGAGAAGGGGGAACTTACAGTAGGCCATATCGTTCTGGGAGGAGTATCCAAAGAACAAGGGGCCGTCGAGCCTCTGGTTCTTGGCAACCTTGATGGTCTGGACATCTGTCAGTCAGGAGCTCAACGACTTCCGAGCCGCTTGATCTAGACATACCGAGCCGCCATTCCTGAATGTCTCATGGTAATCTTGACCTTTTGACAGTTGCGTGAGAGAACCAGGTTGCTTGTTGGAGTCGTAGGGCCAGGACTGCACGAAGACATCATAGGCGCAATTGTTGATGACTTTTGCTGTATTTGTATCATCAGCGCAGACGAGGCCGACGGCGGCAGCGAGGGCAAGGATGGAGGTCTTCATTGTGTTGGGTGGGTGAGTTGTTGATGTTGATGTTGTTACGAGGCAGATGGTTACTTGTGGATGAGTGAGGGCGATGGTGGTGGTGGTGATTGTTGGGTTTGTCCGTGTCGAGCAGAATTCGTCCTTTTTATATACACGACATCTCAAGTCACAGCCGACGGCCCGTCATGGTCCTTGTCATCTCGCGGATACGAGGTGATGATGCACAACTTGCAGAGCCGCATGGCCTCATCGCTGACTCGTGTGCTTCGCTTCGCCTGTTGTCTCTTTAAGAATTAGGTAACTAGTTAGACTCTCTGAGAATCGAGTGAGGAGTGAACAGTACCAGGGCACGTACCTAGGTACCTACGTAGCAATGAATGTCTGGTCGGGTACTTGGTACAGTGCTTTCGTACAGTGCTGGGTCCACAGTGCCACCTCGGTGTGCCCGCTAATTAAAGTTCCGTCATTCGGCTCATTCGGCTTAACTTTTGTTCGATTTCCAAGTTTGGCTTGCGCATGCTTCGTAGCTAACCCTTTCTTGGCGGCTCATGGCTGGGGTCCGACCCGCCCCGTCTCATCCGCCGGGCACCCTGACAGTAACAGACAGGGCCGGAGCCTGCCGCTACACCGTCATTCGAGTGCCTTCGCTAGTGCCGCTAAAAGAGACGCCAAAAGCAGCCACCTATGTAACCTCTCCAAAAGTTTCCTAACATCAGTGAGCAAGGTAGCTAGCTCGGGTGCGGGATTTATTACTGGAGCCGAGTGATACTACTGCGCGTTTATGCACCTACTTGCCGAAGCCATCAATTCCAACATGAAGCTGTATATTTCGGTTGTCTCGGATGCATCTTGGCCGAGCCCAGTATTGGAGCAAACAAAGCGTGTGCATGCATTCATTCCACTTTGATTTCATGAATTCTACCAGTTTGGCGGCCTGCAGGTCGGACAGCACAACGCTACGGAGGCTGCGGAGCTGAATACACGAGGTAACTACCTTCGGAGTAGATCTTGCGAACAGGTTGGGCCTAGCGGAATACTATAGTTGAGGCGAGTTATTTCATGACATCTCGCCTAACTACCCACCCTACGTACGTACGTACGTACGTAGGCGCGCGGCGCGCCAACCTGGTCCCTAAGCCTTCACAAGACAGACCAAACCCTATGACAGTACTTTGGTCAGGCCATGGTGATAATTCCAGGTTGTCTTGTGATTCATGTGGGAAGAAAGTTTGTTTTCCAAGGATCCTGGGTTGGCGCGCGATGGTACCTTGATACGAGGTGCCTTACCATCGCGACAATCCAGATCCCAGTACGATGCAAATCCCTGGTTTGGTGTGCGATGGTAGTTACGTAATTCAGTACCAAGTACCTACCTACCTAGGTGGGTACCTAGGTACCTAGGTAGTTACTATCTCTCGTGTACCTAGTTCGTGACTGTGAAAGGGACATCCGAAGCAGAATGTCAGTATCGTGACAAGGCCCTCGCTCAGGAAGCAGCACGATGCACCATCTGCTACGCCGCAGATGCCAGGATTATAGTTAGCAAACTGCCTCGTACTCCGAGCTGTACGTCGTATATGGTAATACAAGTTACAAAGAGGCGCATCGTACGTCTTTACCGCCATATCGGGTGGTACCAAAGATCTCTCGAGGTCTCATGGCAGACCCAGGCCACGTGGGGCATCGGTACGAAGTTGGTGTCATTTTATTACTCCCGTAACTACTCCGCCCTTTATTATTCGTATTCATTCATTCTTCGTCCCCAAAAACCGACCCGGATAGCCTCACTTCAGATCGATCGCCCCGATCTATGACACTGCCCTCTAGGCAGAGTAAACACAGAAGGACCCGACACGCCGCTAGCCCGGGTAGTCAGCTAAACAGCAACAGCAGCCACAGCAGCCACAGCCTTGTCCTAGTAAGCAGAGGTACTAGATAGCTAGTGTATTTCAATAACAGTAATTAGTCCCTAAAAAGATTGGGCGATTGGCGCGCAGCGGTGTGACGCGCTTCTTATATCAGAGCGCTGCCGCCCCCGGGTGAATCGACTCTTGCGCGCGGCCCGAATAAAACACGGCGACTTTTTGCTCATGTTCGAAACCCCTTGAGAATGGCTATTCGACGAGTTTCACCTCCGCACGGCAATTCAGTGTGCCATATGTGGTTGGCATGCAGTACGCTCAATTGCCAAGCCTGCGATGTGGCACGCGCATATGTACACTCGACATTCTAGACTGTAATTCAAGAGCCACCGTGGGAAGCGTCTTGCAGGGACTTTGAGCCACTGTCCTTCGTTCTGCCTCTACTTCCTGTCATTTGGTAACATGACTCTCGTGCCTATAACATCGATATGATCTTATGAGGCTGAGGTGTGTTGAGGGAGGTACGAGCGGATACATTACAATATCGTTGACGTCATCTATATGATTGAAAGAACAAGCAGGAACGGATCATATTACTTGTATTAATATCATCCAGCGTTATTAAGATTCTAAAGCTTTTTTCTTCTTCTTCATTATTTAATTCTACAATTGTTTTATTATAACTTTTATAGGTTATAAGCCCAGCCTATACTACAAAATTTTAATTGTTAATCCTAGGACCCTATAATACTAAATTACCCCACTAATTTAAATTTTTGTTAATCCCTACAATTTCACTATTACTACTAGTTGCCCTAGCTATTATAATTGCATTAAATCTATTACTGCTAATCAATTTAATTATTATTTCTCTGCTTATTTTATTAAATTTATTGCTTAAACATTAGTTTTAAATTAAAAGTTTTATTCCTAATTAGTAAACAATCCCTTTACGCTATCTAGAACTTTTTAGCTTATTCTATATACATGTTATGGACTCGAGCCTTAGGCTCGGGTCTTTCAGTAGAGGGAGAACAGCAGAAGAGGGACAGAGATCTATATAGGTGAAGGGATAGGAGCGAGCCGCATTCGTTTAGGGGTTAGCCGGACTTTACTAGGCCCTAGAGAGAGGACCTTAGCTACAGAGCATATACTAAAAGGGGCTCCTAAGGGGATAGACCTACCTCTAGATATATAGTATAGGGGCATAGGGAGGCTTCTAGTTCCTTCTCTCTTCCTCCTTTCCTCCCTATAATTATAGTTCTTATTATAGACGCTAGTTAGCAGCAGCCACTAGGTCAGTCCATTACATCTACCAAGCAACCCTATAGAAGCTATAGAGGCCCCTAAAGCCCCTATATCTATAGAAGCCCCTTAGGCTAATATAGAACCTATAGAAGCTGAAGCTGATGCTAATGCTATGGATTTAGATAGAGACATATTTTCCTTAATTAAGGATCTATGCTTTAAGGCTAGGACTAAAGTAGCTATTACTTCTAATAGCAAGAATGAACTTCCTAATACGTAGAAGCTAAAAAGCTCTGCTAAGCAGCATTGGATAGAAGCTACCTATAGCGAATTTAAGCAGCTATTAGCTGCTAGAACCTTTAAATTTATAGGGAAAGACTAAGTACCTAAGGGCTAAAGAGTTCTAAAGAATAGGCTTATTTATAGGCTAAAAAAGGATAAAGAAAATAATCCTATAAAATATAAGGCCTGCCTTATTGCTAAGGGATTTATATAAATAGAAGGTTAAGACTATCTAGAGACCTTTGCTGCAACTAGTATTCCTCCTAGCTAGCGTATATTATTAGCTCTTGCAGCTTTTAATAACTAGGAAGTTAAGTAAATCGACTTTATAGAAGCGTTTTTAAATAGCAAGCTAAAGGAAGCTATTTATATAGAAATCCTAGATAGATTCATTGAATTTGCAGAAGCAACGCTATTAGTAGCTAAGCTACTAAAAAGCTGTAATTATAAGCCCTCTAAAGAGCAAGTAATTAAGCTAGAAAAATCCCTCTATAGTTTAAAGCAAAGTCCTAGAGAATAGCAGCAAATTCTAACAGAATTACTTTAAAAGCATAGATTTAAACCTCTTATATTAGACCCAGCAGTCTTTTATAACCCAGCTATATCTATATATATTGCTACTTACGTAGATAACTGTCTTCTAATTAGTCTAAATCTAAGCTATATTAACAAGCTAAAGAAGCTATTATATAAAGCTTATCTAATAGAAGATAGAGGACCAGCAGAATTCTTTCTAGGTATATAAATTACCTATAATAGGTCTAAAAGGTCTATTAAAATCCACTAATCTTAATACATTCTTAAAGCCCTAGAAAGATTCAAAATACTAGATATTAAGCTAGCTTCTATCCCTATATAGCTAGGAATTCTAAAGCAACTAGTTATAAAACTTCTCTTAAAATCCGATTATAAGCTTTATTAGAGCATAATAGGCACTATAATATACCTTATATTGCTAACTAGGGCTAATATTGCTTTTTCCGTTCAGTGGCTATCAACCTTTCTAGCTAAGCCCTATATAGAGCACCTAAACGCCTCTAAGCACCTCCTAAGGTACTTAAGTAGTACTAGAAGCTTTACTATTATTTATAAGCGTTCTAGTCTACACCCTATAGGGTCTTCTTCTAAAGCTTCTAATAGTTCTATTAGTTATAAAGAAGTACTTAAGACCCTCCTTAGTTATTGCAATAGCGATTTTGCTAGTGACAAAGTCTCTTCTAAATCAACCTATGCTTATCTATATAAGCTAGCTAGTAGACCTATTAGCTGGAAATCGAAGAAAGCTAGTACTATTGCTCTTTCTACTTTAGAAGTAGAATCTAATGCATTATCTAAAGCTATTAGGGAATTAGAGTAGCTCTACAGCCTTTTTAAGGAGATAAAGCTGCCTTTAACCCCTTCTATTCCTATTAGGTATAATAATTAAGGCGCTATAGTTACTGCTTACAACTTAACGTTATATAGTAGGACTAAGCACACCCTTTTAAAGTTTAACTACATTAGGGAAAAGATTTATAAAGGTATAGCTAAGGTTAGTTATATTAATATAAATTAGATGCCAGTAGATAGCCTAACTAAGCCTTTTACTATTTAAAAGCATTAACAATTTATTAAGTTACTAGAGCTTTCTAGCTAGCTTATAAAAGCAATAAAAACACTTAAAAAATCGAAAAGCAACGAAAAAACAGTTAAAAATCGAAAACAATAAAAACAATTAACAACAACTAGTTATATTTAACTATAACTACCCTAGAATTACTGGAATTAGTTATGTTATTTAGTTCTGTTATTAGTACTGTATTTCGTTAGTTAATTCTAACTTAGATATCCTTTAAAGGAGCTAAGTTGCTTATAGAACTAGTTACTTCTTACATTTCTAGAGGGAGTATTAAAAATAAGCTACCCTATATAGCCTATTTTTATGCCTACTAGTTGCTCTATTACGTAACCCTTATTAGGTCTTATTACATTGATTTTTAGTAGAGATATCGCTGTTACTAGATACAAAACATCTAGAATTAACTAAGGCAAAGTTGCTTAATCTATAGTTAACTTTAACTGCGATTTTCTCTACAACTAGCAATAGTAGAAATTTAAGAAGTATACTATTTAAAAGCCTAGAATTAGGGCTATCTAACGGTATAATTGTTAGATAGAGTTGCTTATAAGGGTTGCTTATTATTAGTGGAATTTATTAAATTGTGCATATAGGCGTCTCGTTTGTATAGCTGTAAGTCGATTTTTTTGTTTTTATATAGTAAATCTTTTTGCGGAAATTATAAAGTAGCCTATAAGCCCCTTCTAGCAACTACGGCCTGCTAATATAGTTAGTAGGTCTATAAGGGACTAGAAAGATTCGAGATCCTACCCTTACTTGTTCGTTACAGCGCTCTTAATATAAGATACCACTATTATTATAGTTATCTACTGCCTCTACGTGATCTATACTATACACTACAGCTTGATTTAGGCCGCTGCTGCTTCCACTACGTGATAATTGCTAGGAGCAATTACAGGTGCTAAATATAAGAGACCACTACCCTCTTCTATCTAGTTCTGTAATCCCTATTATTTTCAATAAGAGGCATCCCTAAATATAGCTAAGCTGAATTCGCAACCAACGCAACATTCTAAGAGCTCGTTAGCAACCTGCGAAAGTCAATTAGTATTGCAGAAGCACAGAAGGAAATCAGCTAATTCTACGTTAGATTTAACTAACTTAATATTAATAACGAAGCTCTCTATATAGACTGTTAATATTAACGTTTAAGAGACCCTAGCTGTAGCAGAAGTAAGACCTAAAAACAACGCTGCTTTATCTATAGAAAAGAAGAATATTAGTTAATAAAGTACAGCAAAAAAGAGCGTTAAGAAGTACAGTAAAGATAGTAGAATAATAAGAAGTATAGAATCTCTCCTTTAGACAGCAAATTTAAAGCCTATCTATAGGCATATAAAGGATTAAGTAAACCTATATAGAATAACAGTTCTAATAATACTTAGGATATAAGTAAGGCATTTATTAAAGAATCTAATACAGCTAATAAAGGAAAAGCTCCTTAGCTAACAATTATATAATTCTTTACTAATGCTATAACTATAGACAATAGAGCTTTCTTCTAGAACCTTAAGGAAGAAGCCTACTAGTATACCCTATATAAGGAAGACCTATTTACAGAAGATTAATTAAATCCTATAGATTCCTTGTTATATTTATTATCTTATATATTAAAGGAACGTTATTCTAGTAAGACATTTAGAGGCATCTTGCTTAACACTAGAGCAGCAAGCGTATTAACAGCTAGAATTAACTAAGTATAGGCACTAGTAAAGAAAATGCCTTTATTAAAGATAAATTTATCTAATTAACACTATATAATTACATTTAGCGTAGAATTAGCAACTTTAATAGGCTTTATTATAGTTCTAATAGTCTTCAGCCTAATTACATTCTACGTAATTAATATAAGCACCCTATTCCTATACAGCATTAATAATATAGATAAGATATATATAAAGCTTAACAACCTTAAAAATATACTAATTTAAGGCAATTAAAAGGTTTCTATTATCTAGAAATAAGGACATCTATAGTAAACTCTAGAAGCTATAAAAGCAGCTGCATTCTTCTTATTAGAAAAGCAAATCTATTAACTTTATTGTTAATTTAGGCATCTCTCTATACAACAATTAACGAAAATTCTATAATATATAGGTAAAGATATTAGTAATAATAACGCTATTAATAGAATTATATAAGTCTGCTACTACTGCTAACTTAACAGTAAATTACCTAGTTAATTCCGATTTACGTTAAAAGATAACTATAACTTTAACTATAAAATTATTGTTAATATTATATATCTAGATAGCAGCTCTATTCTTTACGTTGTTAATTCTGCAACCTTGTTCTAGGCAGCCTGCTTTCTAGAACCCTAAAAGCAGAAAGTATAAAATATCTAGAATATATTAAAAGAATGCTAGATTAATACCTATCTAGGTCCTTCTAAATAGATAGTTTATAATGCTAAAAAGAACTTTATATCTACTAAATTCCGCTATTATATATAAATATTGTCTATTAATATTAATAAAGTTCCTATTAAAGCCTATAACAGCATTAGTAAAGTTAAATAGTACTATAGCTTATTATAAAGAGCTTACAATATTATTAACAATAAATTAGGCACTAATACTAGTATTATAAAGGATTAAAAGCTTTAAATAGCTGTTAAAGCTGTTAATAATTCTGCTAGACCTAATAGTCTTATGCCTATATTATTAGTCTTTAGTTCCTACTTCTATATAACAAATAATTTACCTCTAAGCCTTTCTGTAATATAATAAGCTTTAATTCTATATAAAGCTACTAATAAAGCCTAAAAGTGCCTAGTATAAAGATAAATTTATAATGCTCTTGCCTCCTGCAATAGCCTAAATATAACACCTACATATTTACTGCCTCTACAGTTAGAAGTGCGTATATAGCGTAAAAAAGAAGGCTAGTAAGGCCCCTATAAGCTGCTTACTATAGATAGCAAAGAATGCACTATATAAATGCCTTATAGCTCTATTTGTTTTTACATAACTATTGTAAAACCCTACTATTATAATAACAATAAATCTAATAATTATTCTGCTGTTTCTAACGTTATACCTAATAAAAGCAATATAGAATCTCTACTTAAAAGTAATTCTATTCTACTAAAGAAGAGAGAAAGACCTCTAAAGGCAAAATAACTAATTAATCTAAACCTAATATAGAAAAGAGGTCCTAGAAAACTAAGAAAGAACTCTCTTTCTATTCTAATTAATTCTATATAAAATTCCTCTACTTTTAACAATAAACTAAATAGATATATTACTGTTTCTAGCCTAAATGCTAGTAGTCCTTATAATCTTAATCCTAGTAGTAATATTAATTCTACTTATATATTACTATATAAATCTAGCAATAAAATTTTCCTTTCTACAAAAGAAATAGTAAACTATAACTTAGCTATATAACTAAAGAAAGACAATAAGATTACAGCAAAAGGTACTCTATTTAAGGCATTTAACTAAGCTAAAATTAACGCACTATTAGCTAAAGACGTCTTCTAATTTATTAAATTTAACCCTACTGTATATAATAACTATATCTTTAAATCTTATATAGTTTAAGAAGTTAAAGGAAAAGGAACTATATTACTGTATAAAAAGTTAAGACTAGTTATCTAAGGATATAATAACAGCAATAAATTGTTAATTTTAACGCAATCCTTAACAATTTAATAAGCTAGTTAATGCCTAATTATAGCACTAGCTTTATCTCTCTAAAAACGCAATATTGTCTTATAGATCTACAATATTATATAGGCTTATATACAATCTAACACTAATTTAAACAGATTAATTATTGCACAACTTCCTAACTAAATTAGACACCTATATCTCTACAATACAGTAATAGAAGTAATTAAGCCTCTATATAGAATTGCTAAAGCAGGTATATATTAGTAGTCTATATACTTCTGCTACTACTGTAACAATTTAAGTATAGTTATATTAATATATAACCCCTACTTACTAATATTAAATAATAAGAATTACTTTAGAATTGTTAGAATATAGACTAACAATACGCTAGAACTAAGCAATAGAACCTTCTTTAACTGTAAGGAATCTAAACTATAGAAAGCTAATTTTACTATAAAGCTAAAGCAGAGCTTAACAGCAGAAACACTACTAATTTTTAATAGATATATATTAACTAAATCTAATAACAGCACTTTAACTCTTTACTAGAAAGGTTAAAGCAAGAGAATTTAACCTGTTAATACTACTAGTGTTAATATAGATTTAATAAAACAATAGTACATTAAGCAATAAGCCTGCAGCGCGTATATTGCTACAATCTATTAACTAGAAGCTGTATTTAACCTTTCTATTGCTGTACAACAGTAAGATATTACAATTAACAATATTAAACAACTAAATAAGAGGCTTTAATAGTAGATTAATAACTAAACCTATAGATTACAATATATCCTAATAGACCTTCTCTCTGCTAAATTATATATATTTATTAATAGATCCTTTATAAACAATAAAGATTTAAGCTCTTAGATAGAATATATAATTATCCTAGGCAATAAAGGAGCTTGCAAAGAGAACGCTAAATTTGTAATAAAAGGTAACATTATTATATATAGCTCTATTAAAAGCAAGAGAGTTATAAGGAGCGCGCTTACATTAGAACTATACAGTATAGTGTAAGGCGTAGATATATTCTATGCTATTAGTACTACGTTAAATATAGTAATAAAGCAGCTATAGATACTGCTAATTCTACTAGTAGTCTGTATAGATTTATTCTTATTATATAAATGCCTTATAAAGCTTAGTACAATAAAGGAAAAGAGATTAATAATTAACATTATAGCACTATATTAATTATACAAAAGGCGCAAAATTAACGAAATCCGTTAGATTAACAGCAAAGATAATATCGCTAATTTAATAATAAAAGCAACGCTAAATAAGACTCTTAAATCCTTTATTAATAACAATAAGGCTAATATATAGGTAGAAGGCTAAGTAAAAAGACCTATAAATTAATGTAGAAGGATATTAGATTTATTGTTGTTTATTCCTTTAATCTATTTTATTATTACTGTAACTGTTAAAGTTACTCTACTAGCACAATAAAAAGAGAGACTGCTAGTGTTAAAATCGTTATAACTCTATTGTGCGATTCTAGCGCCTATATAGGTAGATATAACTGCTAATTAGTTGCATCTGCACACTAGTCTCCACTTACATTAGAGTCACTAATACCCCTTAATTCCCCCTTAATACAACACTATGCCTAAGGCATATAAGGCATCCAACGGGGTATATAATGTAGCCTCTTTTACTAGTTAGATATAACTCCTAGATAACCGAATTTGAACCTCTTTGATGTAAATACTAGTGCACTAGTGAATTGGTTATAGGACCGACTCGAAGGAGTATAAATTAGACCCTTGGTCTGTCGACAGTATATAATAGAAGTTTATCTACTAATAATACCTAAAGAAAAGTGTAGAAGCTATAAGAAAATTAATAATATTATTTAATCTTAATAATTTACTTATAACTTTACTAAAATATAAGACTTATTGTAGCTTTTATAAAAGCTAATGCTGTAGTCCCTATATCTTTAGCTTTAAAGAGAAAAGAGATTAAGTTTATTTATTTATATATTTAAGATTAACTAAGATTTAATAATAGTATATTAAGATTATTTAAAGATTTAAAGCTAATTAAATTAAGACTATAAGCCTAAATTAAATAGAATATATAAGAAGTTTTTAAAAACTGCTAAAAATAAGTATAGTTTTACTCTATTTTAACTAAAAAGGCTACTTAGCCTTTACCCTTTTTTTGTTTTTTTTTTTTCTTAACTTAAGCAATTTATACCTAATCTTTTAGTAAAATTCTAGTAGTTCTAATGTTTAAAGGAAAGAGTAAGGGATATTAACTACTATAAAGAGAGAAAGATCCTTATAAAGAACCTTTTAGAGCCTTAAAAGAATAAATAGTTAATCTACTTAGTCTTTACCCTAGAACATTATAAAAGGAGTATTATAGTAAATCTAACTATAGTTACTATAACCTTTTGTAAATTACTACTTATAGCTTATAGCAGTAGAGCTACTTTAGATGTAATTACTATATAAGCTACTATAGATATCCTTAAAAGAAGTATATCTATAAAATAGAAAGTAGATATATTCCTTAAATAAAGTAACTATCTAAAGATATATATTAGTGCAATAGAAGTAAAATACACTATTTTCTTTGCTAAAGAATAAGATTAAAAGGGCTTTATAGTGCTCTTAATAATTAGTAAGTATATAATAGAAATATCTATAAGAATAAGCTATTTTAGTTAAAATAAAGATAAAGTTCTTAATATTTAATTCTAGCGTAACCTTATATAAAAAAAAGCTTTCTTTTATAGTACTATTAATAAACTAAGCCTTAAGATTCTAATTACAAAAGAATTTAATAGCTCTTAGAGGTATATTAAGTATAAAACTCTATTAAAAAGTAACTTTAGTGTATATTAAGTATCTACTAGCACTAATATTATTGCCTCTATAGACTTAAAGCTTAAAGGTAAATTTATACTAAAAAGGTAAGGTTTATTAGTATAATAAGAGAATAGAAGTCTAATTAAAAGCTTTTTTATAAAAGACTTACTATATTAATAAGCGTTATTAAAGGAAAGATATTTATTTAACTATTTTAAGAGAGAGTAACCTAATAAAAGAGAGCAGTAAAAGGGATTTTTTTACTAATAATATTCTATATATTTATAAGATTCTTACGGTTTTAAGGAAGCTTTTTAGCTATAATTAAATAATTAAAGGTACTAATAAAGATAATAAGAAAGAGGCTATATAGAAAGGTAGTTATAAGAAGAAAGAAGAAAGATAAATATAATTAGTTAAGAAGAATATTATAAATTACTTAATAAGTTTATAGCTATTAGAGTCTTAGTATATATTTACTATTAGCCTCTACTAAATTATAATAATTATAAATAGCTGTTAACTAAGGATTTATTAAGATAATACTAGCTATAATATAGCCTATATTTTTACTCTTTCTCTCTCTTTATTTCTTTATTCTTATAATATTTTTATTATAAGTATCTATCTAAGCTTTTTTTTACCTTTAATTTTTTAAAAGCTATTTAATCTTTACTGCTAAGATAGAAAATAAATACTAAGAACCTATTTTTAAGACTAGCTTTAGAGTTATATATAAGAGATAAATATATTACTTTAGAACGTTAAGGAACCTACTAATATACTACATTATAGTATAGATCTATAAGCTAGTTAGTAATTTCTTTTGTATAGAAGAGCAAGATTAAGTAGATTTACCTCTTAAGAAGCTCTATAAGCGCTAGCTACCTCTCTTTTAGTAACGTTTTAAGTAGCCTTCTTTTAGCTTACTACTTTATTAGGATTATAATTTAAATAACTTTAGGCTTATAGAGTTAATATAGCCTAGCTAAAGTTTAGCAATTTAGTTTAATTATCTTAATAATGTTTATAGCTTTCTAATAAAGTCCTTTAAGCAAAAGACTTATTGTAAATAGTTAGATTAATTCTAGCTTACTGCTATAGTAAGGATTATTACTTATAGGATTAAGTATATAGTAGTTATCTTTAAGAAGTCTTTTATAATTAATATAGAAGAGATAAACTAAAGTAAGATTATAAAACTTATAGGTTAAAAGGTATATAGAATTAAAGATAGATTTTAACTTATTTTCTACTGTTATAATATAAGCTATAACCCTTCTACCTTATACAACAAAATAAGTAAGTAAAGACTTATTACTAGCTTTCTCTTCTTTAATAACTATTAAACTTATTTTATCTTTAATTGCTTAAAGGGATACTATTATTACTTTAATATAGAACCTAAAGGCAGAATTAAAAGGTTTAAAGCTGTAGTCTATAGTTAAGTATAAACTTTATAGCTCCTTTAGTATTTATACCTATTCTAGGCAATTTTAGTACTATATTATAAGCAGAAGAGCAACTAGGAATATAAATATACCTATTTATCCTTCTTAATATAGACGCTTTATTATCTAGTTAGGTATCTTCTAATTAATCTTATTAGCAATAGCTTATATAATATACCTTACACTTAATACAGCAACTATAGAATTACTTAAACATTAAGGAACAAATTTAAACTGCACCTTTACAACTAGGTTATAACTAATAACTCTATTAATTAGTCTTATAACTACTGTAAAGGTACTAATAAGGTTATAATAGTCCTATATATAATTGTTAAAAATAAGCTACCCTGTATAGCCTATTTTTATGCCTACTAGTTGCTCTATCACGTGACCCTCATTAGGTCTTATTACGTTGATTTTTGGTAGAGATATCGTTGTTACTAGATGCAAACATCTAGATTTGACTAAGGCAAAGTTGCCTAACCTATAGTCAACTTTAACTGCGATTTTCTCCACAACTAGCAATAGTAGAAATTCAAGAAGTATACTATTTAAAAGCTAAGAATTAGGGCTATCTAATGGTATAATTATTAGATAGGGTTACTTATAAGGGTTGCTTGTTATTAGTGGAATTTGTTAAATTGTATATATAGGCGTCTCGTTTATATAGCTGTAAGTCGATTTTTTTGTTTTTATATAGTAAATCTTTTTGCGGAAATTATAAAGTAGCCTACAAGCCTCTTCTAGCGACTACAGCCTGCCGATATAGTTGGTAGGTCTATAAGGAACTAGAAAGATTTAAGATCCTACCCTCACTAAGTTCGTTACAGCGCTCTTAATATAAAGATACTACTATTACAGTTATCTATTGCCTCTACGTGATCTATACTATACACTACAGCTTGATTTAGGCCGCTGCTGCTTCCACTACGTGATAATTGCTAGGAGCAATTACAGGTGCTAAATATAAGAGACCACTACCCTCTTCTATCTAGTCCTGTAATCCCTATTATTTTCAATAATAATAGCAGTAAATAAGCTTAGTTTTATAAATAAGTATATAGTTATTAAAAAAGCTAAAACTATAGGCTTTAACCTTAGCTACCTCTAGGAAGATACTATAAAGCGTTTTATCTTAAGATATTACTTATAAATAACTAGTAGTAGAATTTCTATTCTAAAGGAGCTTAATGCCTAGAAATTTACCTTAAGCAATTATAATTAAGTAATTAAATAGTTAATAGAGGTTAATAGATAAATGCTTATATAACTTTAGGAGAATTAGTTTGTTGCTACTATTTAGTTTAATAGCAATTCTATTATCTATAATAGAACTATTAAAGCAGTAATAACAGTAAGGGAATAGCGTTTGTATCTTTTAATATAGATAAGTAAGCCTAGCTAGGCTCTTATATATTATAAGCAACTCTTTCTTACATAAAAGAAGTCTTTAATTATAACGTTTAAGGTACTACTATAGCCTACAACTAATTTATAAAGCTCTTTATTATTACTACTGCTAAATAATTTAGAGGTTTTTACTAGAATTTCTAGTATACTATAGGATCTTATATAAAAAGATTAAATAGAATCTTACAGTAAGAACTAGCTTCTATAATAATTATAGAACTTAAAGTATTAGCTGCTATTTTTACGTTTTATAGAACTATTAGTATAGAAGTAAAAATCTAGGTAAAAGAATAAAGAAATTATAAAGACAGCAAAATAAGCGCTTAAAGCTAAAGAATACTACACTATAAAGGATTAAATAGAAGCGTTAGCTTAAAGATATATTACTAAACAGCCTATAATAGCCTATAATTCTATTACTAATATAAACCTTAGTGTTATACTACTAGCTCTTTTTTATCCTAGCGCTTAAGAAGAGATAATTAAGGCTAATAAAAGACACTAATTAATTATATCTAAAGTAACTAAATAAAGTGTAAATCGCTAAGAAAGAGTTGCTTATTATAAAGAAAAGCGCTTAGCTATAAGAATACTATTACTAGTAAGAGGGACGCTACTATATATACTAAAGATACTAAAGCTATTATAAGAGATAAAGGGATTAGGACTTTAGGATTAAGGGAATTAGCTAAAGGGTTAAGTTACTTATAAGTCTTACTTTATAAGCTTATTTATAACTAAAGAGGTATTATATTGCAGTAGAGTTACCCCTTTACGCTCTTATATTAGCTTTATAAGGGATGCTATATATAGATTTTTCTCTATAAGAGTGTGTATTACCTAGATATCTAAATAGTTTAAGCAAGAAAGCGTATAAGCAGCTTCTACTAACTCTTTTTTTAGCCTTTACTCTTTTAATTAATTAATATCTTTTAGCCTACTTTAATTTACAACACTTAACACTTAAGAGATATTACTTTACTGCTAGTAACACTTTCCCTAACTCTTTAGTATATTTAGCTTCTTTTATATATATATATCTTTTAAGCTGTAATTAATATTTTATTTCTACCTTTTCTAACTATTTAATCTTCTTGCCTACTATTGTTTAATAGTATGCACTAATAAATATCTTGCTCTTTGCTGATCCTCTTCGATCTTAACGTGCGCTACGTTGTTACCCGCTTTAGTGTAGGCTATATAGTCATTTAGGGGTTTGGTTTTAAGGCGACAAATTAGCTACTGTAGTAAAATAGGTTTATTTTTTAAGTATAATATTATTTAATAAAATAAAGTTAAATGCTTATATCTAGGTTTTTTACTAAATAAAATAGTTTTTACTATTAGCTTCAAGCTTAAGAAATAAGGTAGAATTAATTTTTATTTTAGTAGATATTATAATAGTGTTTAATATATAAACAGCAGTAAAAATTTTAATATTGTATTGTAATGGACTGACCTAGTGGCTGCTGCTAACTAGCGTCTATAATGAGAACTATAATTATAGGGAGGAAAGGAGGAAGAGAGAAGGAACTAGAAGCCTCCCTATACCCCTATACTATATATCTAGGGGTAGGTCTATCCCCTTAGGAGCCCCTTTTAGCATATACTCTATAGCTAAGGTCCTCTCTTTAGAGCTTAGTAAAGTTTAGCTAACCTCTAGATAAATACAGCTTACTTCTATCCCTTTACCTATATAGATCTCTATCTCTCTTTTACTGTTCTCTCTTTACTAAAAGACCTAAGCCTAAGGCTTAAGTCTATAATATACTCTCCTTCTTCTTCTAGGCCCTATAATAATCCCTTTTATTATCTATAGTAGGTGCTATAGATAGCAGCTAACTCTTTCTTTACTCTCTCTTTATATTTCCTTTATTATTTACTTATAAAAAAATAGGGGTATAACGTCTGCCCCTAAGCGCTTTGCTCTAGTTGTTCTATTGCTGTACTAATACACTGTTTATTGTTAGTATAGCGTTATAGAGCTAATATATAAATAGATATCTACTCTACCTCCTTTCTCTCTAATTGCCTATAGCACCTTAGCAACAGCTGTTAATTACCCTACTAACTAACCTATTAGTTGCACTATAATAGGTTAATTACGCCCCTCTTCTACTTAATTATACTCTTCTAGGGTCTATTAACTCTCTGCCTCCCTCTACCTTATAATCCTCTATATATAGCTATTAATTATCTACCTATTATATAGGCACTAGCTATAATGCTAGTGTTACTAGCGTATAGACTGCCTATATCCCTAGGTCTTCTTATGTTTAGAGCAATTATTATATAACAATCTCTCTTATTAACTAAGAGGCACTCTCTCTCTCTTATTCTTATTGCTGTTATAAATAGTTATTAGATATATATAACCTATCTATATATAAGGGGTGTTGTTAAAGGTATAGAGCGTAAACAGTTATTATTAATGTTATTCTCTTAGTACGCAATAAACTAACAGCTAGTAAAGTGTAAATAGTTGTTATTATTATTATCCCTTTAGCGTATAATAAACTAGTAGCTAGCTTCTAGCTATTTCTAATATAAAAATAAATAATTCCTTTTTTCTCTTTTTTATCTTTTCCTTCCTCCTTTATATTTTATTTTACCTCTATATTATAACTAAATAATTCTATTATAGTTTCCTAAAATCCTTTACTTTACTATATAGCTACTACTGCTCCTTTTAATATAAAAGAACCTCTTTTTAATATATTTAAATAGAATTTATTTAACTATTAGTAGCTTACTAATTAAAATCGTAAAATATTGTTTTATTAGCCTAGAGTACGCTGCTCCTTTGCTTATATATAGCTTATTCTCTTACTAACTAGAAGTGTATTTAGAACTTTAGCAGTTATATTGCTAGCGCTAGCGCCTCTACTGCTTCTACTTCTATAGTGCTATTAGTCCCTTACTGCTGCTATATCTATAGTTTTCTTATATAAAGGGACTTAGATAATTTAGAGTTATTTAACAGCAATATTCTTAAGGATATCTATATACTATACTGCAATAACCTTTATAAGAAGGGCTTATATAACTATTGTTCTAGCTAAGGGAGAGAATACTAACTGTATATATAGAGGCATTAAGGTTATATCTAAAATCCTAGCCTCTTTACTAAGTATTCTTACCTGCAGCGTTACTTTACCTAAATGCAGAAACTTACTAACTATAGTCTTGCAGTTAAGTCTGCCTTAATTCTCCCTTATACTAGCTAGCCCTTCTGCTGCACAATTCTTACGCGTAAATTTTTAAATATATATAACTACTATAACTCTATCCTTAAGGATGCACTTACTGCTAATTATATAGAAGAGAAGGTTATTGTTACGGGATAATCCTACAGACCTGCAGGTCACTAGTGCACGTAACTGCAATTATGTATAAGTAGTTAGAAGCAACACTTAAGTAGTTAGATTAAACAATTAACTATTATTCACTAGAACACTATTACTAAATACTCCTTATAGAAGCTCTTACAACTTCTCTTATAAATTATTATATAACTTATTAAATCTAGCAATCTATTGTTACTTCTAATAAACCTACATTAGATTTTACTGTAATAAGTAGTAGTAATTGCTTCTAATTGTTACTAACCCTTCTTAAGCTTAAAAAGCTAAAATTATAATATTTAAGATAGAGTAACTTTAGAAGAAGCTTAGTAAAAGGAATTATATTTCTTTTACTAATAAAGAACTTAAAACTATACACTAATTCTATAAATTTTACTACTAAAATCTAGATTTCTAGATTTAAAAAAGGGATTTTATACCTTAAGAAAAAAAAAGCTTATTACTTTATCTTACTTACTATAAATTTATTAATAAATAGCTTAAATTATATAATTAACCTAAGCTAGTAGAACTATCTTCTTACTAAAATACTATTAATACTTCTATAGTATAGTAGGTATAGAGGTAGGTTAATAGAATTATTAATAAGGCTAAATCTACTAAACTCTTTATAGATTTACTAATAGTAATACTAAAAGGAAAAGCTAAGGCTAGATTATTTAGATCTAATAGCTTAGAAAATACTATCTATAAAGCTAGTGCTAGTTCTACCTAGAATATTAAAGGAAAGTAAGTATAAAGATCTAGATTTATACTGCTTACTAAAAACCTAGATCTATTAAATATACCTTAAACTACTAAAAAGAACTTACTAATTAAAGAACTAGCTAAAATCTTACTACTTTTATAGACTTACTAAAGGTTTTATACCTTTAAGCTAAAGTATAAAGTAAAGAAAGCAGTAAAGCTACTTAAAAAAGAGAACCTCTTACTAAAATAGCTTATAGGTTTTTCTGCAAAAATTAATAAGTAAATTAGTAGAATTAAAGGAGAATTAATTAATAAAATTAGTAAATTATAGAGAGAATTAAACAATAAAATTGCTACTATTTAAGTAAAGTAATAATACTTAGCTTAAAAGATAAAGACTATACTTAAGACTTAGAATAAATATAATAAATAATACTATACCTAATAAGGCTTTTAGCTTAAGGATTATAGGTAAAAGGCTTTTAATTCTTACTTACCTCTAAAAAATAACTAGAACTAGAAGTAAGGTTAGAAGTAACTCTTAAGTAAAGGAAACTATATAATATAGAGATACTTTAAACACTTTAGTACTTTTCTAAAAGAATAGAAGTTACTATAATTTCTAAAGAATCTATTAAAGTAATATAATAATAGTAAGGCTAAGAAGAGCTAAGATACTAAAAAAGACTAAGATTAAGTATTTAATAACTTTAAATATTAGTATATAAATTAATAAGCACTATACTATATTAGAAACAATAATCTTTAGCTAAATCTAGTAGATAAGAGGCTAGATCTACATTAAAAACAAAATAACTAAAGTAATATATAGTTCTAAACCCTTAAGGAATAAATAAATTCTATATAGAAGATTATTAATATTAGTTACTTTAAACCCTTTAACAATAGAAGTGTTTATAAGCTAATTTTATATAAAGAAAAGCATACTATTTTCTATAATATAGAGCTATAGATCTAAGCTGTTAAAGACTACTGTAGCTATAGTATAATTAACGCCTAAGAAGCTATTTACATTAAGCTTTAGACTCTCTTTAAAGAGAATATATTAATATAGTATAAGCAGCATTTAGATTACTATAAAAAAATAGCTATTTTTAGTAGCTTAAACTCTATTTACACTACTATCTATAAAGAATTTAGTATATAAATCTAGAATATAATAATATAGCTAGATTTAGCTAAGTTTATAGAGTAAAATATAATTAAAGAAAAATTATTTAGGGAATTTACCTTTAAAGTATTCTAATATATCTATATAAATAGTAAAACTACTAATCTTTAGCTCTTTTTAAGACTTTATTATAAACTATACCTAGGGTTGCAATAGCTATACTTAATTTTAATAGTAAAAGACCTAAGATCTATATATATTACTATAGTAAATAATAAGGTTAAGGATTTATAAGAATGCCTAAGAGATCTAAAAAAACAATAAAAGTTAGAAGACTATAAGGAAGGTACTAATGCTTACTATACTTAAAGTAAATTTAATAATAAGAACTCTAAAAACAATAAAGCAGCTTAAGGTAACTAAGCTAACTAGAATAAAAGCAATAGTTAATTTTAGTTTTAACCTTTATTCTATAAAAATTACTAGAATAATTATACTTAATACTTACTATAAAACTAAAGAAATTAGCTACTAAGAGAGTAGTAACCTTAGCCTTAGTAGAACTAGAATTTAGGGGCTAGCTAGAATTATTAGCTAAAGCTACAGTATTCTTAGTAGCTTTAACGTTTTTAACAATAGAGCTTACTATAGAATAATAAGGAATATACCTATATAATAACGTTTAAAGATAAGTTTAACTAAAAAGACTATAAAAAGTACCTTAAAAGCTATAGATACTAGCTAGTAGAAAAAGGAGAAATAGTTGTTAAAAATAAGCTACCCTGTATAGCCTATTTTTATGCCTACTAGTTGCTCTATCACGTGACCCTCATTAGGTCTTGTTACGTTGATTTTTGGTAGAGATATCGCTGTTACTAGATGCAAAACATCTAGAATCAACTAAGGTAAAGTTGCCTAACCTATAGTTAACTTTAACTGCGATTTTCTCCACAACTAGTAATAGTAGAAATTTAAGAAGTATACCATTTAAAAGCTAAGAATTAGGGCTATCTAATAGTATAATTGTTAAATAGAGTTGCTTATAAGGGTTGCTTGTTATTAGTAGAATTTGTTAAATTGTGCACGTAAGCGTCTCGTTTGTATAGCCGTAAGTTGATTTTTTTGTTTTTATATAGTAAATCTTTTTGTAGAAACTATAAAGTAGCCTATAAGCCCCTTCTAGCGACTACAGCCTGCTGATATAGTTAGAGGGTCTATAAGGGACTGGAAAGATTTAAGATTCTACCCTTACTGTTTGTTACAGCGCTCTTAATATAAAGATACTACTATTACAGTTATCTATTGCCTCTACGTGATCTATACTATACACTACAGCTTAATTTAGGCCGCTGCTGCTTCTACTACGTGATAATTGCTAGGAGCAATTACAGGTGCTAAATCTAAGAGACTACTACTCTCTTAGATATCTAGTTCTATAATCCCTATTATTTTCAATAGGTTATGAGCCCGGAAGACCTATCTGCAAGCTGTTAGCCCGCTGAAATCTACTATTGTGTACTGTATTACCCACTAGAAGCTATATTAAGACCTGCGCTAGCAGCTATTGCTGCCAAAATTAGTAGCTTGCTGGAAGCTATTAATACCTGCTGCACATACATCGCTAGCCACTATACTAGTGTTTTCATTCTGCCTACCCTATGCCTCCTGCACTCTATACACCCTGTGTATACACACTTTTAAAGCTATTCTTAATAGCTAGGTTCTATTGTTGCACAACATTAAAATATATACATCCGTACACATTACATTTGCACTGCAAATCGTTTTATTAGGCACTGCTTAATTAATTATTTCTATCGAGAAATAAGCTTAGCGCTGCACTGCATCGCTCGTTGTTGTTATATTGTGCACCCTGTGCACCTCTGTTAGTGGCTATACTACAATTTGTAGTGCACGCCTAACAGCTCTTGTCGCAGATATTCCTGTGTTTTCGGTCGCAGAATTAATTTATGTAGTAATCCTACTAGTTAGGATTTTGAAGTAGGAATTAGCTAGATATCCCTAAATTAGCTGTGCTTAGGTCTCTACTGATTTATTAGAACCTAATTGGAGAAGAATCTCCTGAATTTTTTAGCTAAAAATAGCTGGGACCTGTGTTTTATGCCCCTTGCGACCGCTTGTCAATCTGGTCTGCTATATAAATTGTATGTGCATATAGATCGCGATACAACGCAGCCTTAGAGCCTGTTATACCTGTTACAAAAGAAATTAGAGAAAAATCTTAGTATAATTTTTGAAAATATAGGGCACTTCTAGCCTATATTTAGTAAGAATTATTACTGTTATTTACTACTATTTCCACTGTAATTTAGGCTATAATTAGCTATAAAGAGCGTTAAATTAGCTATTAAAACCCTTAAAATAGCACTAAAAGGAACAGGTAAGGGAAAGAGCATAAGCCCTAAACGGGGTAGTGGTTCTAGTACACTAGCTAATCCAGCTGCTGCTACTAGCTTTCCTGGTCCAGTAAGGTCCCCCCCTTAGCTAGTAGATTCCTCTTCTAATAAAAAAGATTATACAGCTAAGAAGGCTCTAAAGGAAGCTAGATTAGCTTCTAAAAGAGTAGTGCAAGTCTATAATGTGCAAGCTAATCTAAAAGCTTAAATAGATAAGCAATAAGAGACCCTAAATAGATTTATTAGGCATAGTGAAGAAAAACAAAGCTAAAATAAAGGTAATATAGCTAATTTACTAAGTAAATTAGATACTATAATTACATCTATAGGTAATCTCTCTATAGGGTCTCCCTCTAAGGTAGTAGATCCTGTTACTTCTAAAAGAGCTTCTAAAGTCTCTTTTAAAGCCCCTAAACCTTCTAGTTCTAATAGTGCTACTTTTCTGCCTACTTTTAATGAAGGCACTATAAAAGAGCTAAATAAGAAGGTCCACTCTATTCTAGAGGCTGCTAAGCTAAAAGGCCCTAAAAATTTTGAACAGTAGAAGTAAGCTTTAACTATTCAATTTAGGGCACTAGAATTCCCCTAATTTATTGATAATCCTAGTATAGCTAGTACATTAGTAGATTTAGAGCAAGCTATTATCCTTATAATTATAAGAGATAGTTGTTAATCTAGACCTCAAGCTGCTATAAGCTAGCATAAGTCCCCTGTAGATGCCTATAACGTTCTAGTTAGGCAATATTTGTAGAGTGCTGAAATACAATGTAGTACGCTATATGCTAGTTATTACAACTTATTGTTTTCGAACTATAAGGGATCTTTAGAGGCCTTTAATGCTAAATTTAATAATTTACTAGCTAGATTACAGCTCTATAGTGTAGCTATTAATCCTATTAACTAGGTAAATCATTATATTAATGCTTTAAAGAAGACCTTCCCTAGCTAGGCTAAAAGGCAGCAATATTCTATTAGAGCTGCTAGAGCATAAGGTCTATCTGTAAAAATGCTGAATTTACAGTTCCTTATAGCTAACTTATTAGAAGAACAAAGAGATAAAAGCTCCTCTATATCTAAGGCTCTTAGTTATAAAGCTTCTAATTCTAATAGTTCTAATAATAATAAAGCTAACTAAGGAAAGAATCCTACTAATTAGAAGAAGAATTCTAATTCTAATTCTAACGATTCTAATGCCTCTAAAGAAAAAGATTAAGATAAAGCCTCTAAGAATAAGAAGAAGTAGAAGGGCCGAAGAAGAAGTAACAAAAACTCTAGGAATAAGGATAGAGAAGCTGCTTTTGCTATAGGTTGTTATAACCTATCTACTAGCAACTAGGATACTATAGAATCTAATGATTCTAGCAGTTCTAGTAGTGATGATTCTTACGATTTAGATACAGAATCTACTACTAGTGATACTAGTACTACTAGTAATAATACCCCTTCTTTTAATTACTCTAATGGAATAATTAAAAACTCCCTACTATACGATATAGGTTCTACCTGTTATATAGTTAACAATAAGGCATTTTTTAGGACTTTTAAGCCTATAAAAAAGGGTAAAACTGCGCTTATTGCTACTGGAGGAGGTTCTATTTATCCTAAAGGACAGGGAACTGCTGTATTCTAGGTACTAGTTAGTATAAATCTAGCTAAATATAGGCCTTTAGCTCTAAAGGATGCTCTATATTGCCTAGGTTTAGATACTAACCTAATTAGTGGTCTAAAGCACTATTTAACAGGGGGCACTCTCCTTAGAAATCAGCTATTTCTAGCTGATAGAAGCTGCTATAGGCTTCTAAATCCTAAAAAGCATAGTTTCTTCTTATAGCTTAAGGGGCAAGAGACCCCTAGAGTGTGTAAAAACCACGCAAATCTCTCTTATATAGGATTTCTAGCTAGCAATAGTTATAATAGCGGTTATAATGCTAGTTATTCTATAGAGGTTTAAATCCCTTAACAGCCTAGTTTTAATCCAGAGGAATATAGCTAAATTGAGGAATTATCTAATTTTAAAGAAGATAATACCAATAACGATGCTATAGAGCTATTAGCCCTAGTTCCTAAACGGGCTCCTAGTTAGATTTCTTCTAATAATAGGGATTTAGAAGGTCTAAATCCTAAGTTGCTGGATATTAGAGGAAATAGCCGTCTAGATCCCTTAAACAAGGCCTGTAGTTCTTAAGAGATCTAGCAAGATAGAGAGCAACAGGAAGCTAGCTTTAATAATAATTCTAGTAGTAATCCTACTGCTTCTTCTTTCTATAAGAAGCTCCTAGAATTAGCTGCTACTTAGCACGTTAGATTAAGGTATATAGGACTCCCTTTACTAAAGAAGACTGCTTTTATTACTAAAGGTATTCCTAATTTTACAAAAATCAAGGAAAAGGATTTTAACTGCCTAGCTTATAACTAAGCTAAAGCTGTTAGAAGACCTAGCAAGCATGCTATTCCTAACCCCCCTAGATATTTAGATATTATAGAGGGAGATATCGTTAAAATAGAGCCTATACTGCACAATAAGAGGCCTCTAGTTCTTTTTCTAATTAATAGAAAATTACAGTATAAGTAGTCTTTTAATCTAGCTAATAAAGAGGGTTCTACTCTCTATAGCTGTATTAAAGGCTTCTTTAAGGAATTAAAAAACTAGTATAACTGCTACCCTAAACACCTTTATTTTAATAGTAGTATAGAAATTAATACTAAGTTGCAAGCTTAGCTATCTTCTAAGGGTATTTGCTTTAGTACCTCTTGCCCCTATATTTACAAACAGAATAGGTTAATAGAGAGAGCTATAAGGGTACTTCTAGACCGTTTGCGTGCTACCCTACAGTAGTTACAATTACCTCTGTATCTATAGTCTTACATCCTTCCTGCTATAGTAGATTTAGTTAATACTACTGCAAATAGTACTAAACCACTAAGTCCTAAACAGCTATATCTAGCTGATTTAGAGCCTTCTAGGACCTATAAGCCTAATTTTACTAAAATAAGGGCTATAGGCTCCTATTGCGAAGTTCTAATTCCTTTAGAACAACAATCTAGGTTATAGAAGCTAGCTAAAAGAACTATTCCTAGTAGACTTTTAGCTACGCTAGGTTCTAATGTATATCTAATATACATCCCCTCTAAACGAGCTATTATAAAGACTAGCTTTATTAAAATTATAGAAGGAATAGGTCCTATTTCACAGGGTATCCCTAAGGTTCCTATTAGTTCTATAGTAGATAATCCTTTAAAGGGAGAAATTAATAACCAGCAATTAGTAGATAATTATACTCCTAAGTATCCTTATCCTAGTTATCTAGATGTGCCGAATTATCCACTAGAACCTGTAGATTAAGCTCTTCTACTAAGCAACCCTATAGAAGCTATAGAGGCCTCTAAAGCCCCTATACCTATAGAAACACCTATAGAAGCTACTATAGAAGCTAAAGCTAATGCTAATGCTATAGATTTAGATAGAGATATATTTTCCTTAATTAAGGATCTATGCTTTAAGGCAAGGACTAAAGCAGCTATTACTTCTAATAGTAATAAGGATAAACTTCCTAACACATAGAAGTAAGCCCTAAAAAGCTCTGCTAAGCAGCATTAGATAGAAGCTACCTATAGCGAATTTAAGCAGCTATTAGCTGCTAGAACCTTTAAATTTATAGGGAAAAACTAAGTACCTAAGGGCTAAAGAGTTCTAAAGAATAGGCTTATTTACAGGCTTAAAAAGGATAAAGAAAATAATCCTATTAAATATAAGGCCCGCCTTATTGCTAAGGGATTTATATAAATAGAAGGTCAAGACTATCTAGAGACCTTTGCTGTAACTAGTATTCCTCCTAGCTAGCGTATATTATTAGCTCTTGCAGCTTTTAATAACTAGGAAGTTGAGCAAATTGATTTTATAGGAGCGTTTTTAAATAGCAAGCTAAAAGAAGCTATTTATATGGAAATCCTAGATGGATTCGTTGAATTTATAGAGCAAGCATCGCTATTAGTAGCTAAGCTACTAAAAAGCTGTAATTACAAGCCCTCTAAAGAGCAAGTAATTAAGCTAGAAAAATCCCTCTATGGTCTAAAGCAAAGTCCTAGAGAATAGCAGCAAATTCTAACAGAATTACTTCAAAAGCATAGATTTAAACCTCTTATATTAGACCTAGCAGTCTTTTATAACCCAGCTATATCTACATATATTGCTACCTATATAGATAACTGTCTTCTAATTGGGCCTGATTTACAATATATTAATAAGCTTAAAAAGCTACTAAATTAAGCTTATTTAATAGAAGATAGAGGACTAGCAGAATTCTTTCTAGGTGTATAAATTACCTGTAATAGGTCTAAAAGGTCTATTAAAATCCACTAATCTTAATACATCCTTAAAGCCTTAGAAAGATTTAAAATGCTAGATACTAAGCTGGCTTCTATCCCTATACAGCCGAGGATTCTAAAGTAACTAGTTACAAAACTCCTCTTAAAATCTAATTATAAGCTTTATTAGAGCATAATAGGCACTATAATGTACCTAATGTTGCTAACTAGAGCTAATATTGCTTTTTCCGTTTAGTGGCTATTAACCTTCCTAGCTAAGCTCTATATAGAGCACCTAAACGCCTCTAAGCACCTCCTAAGGTACTTAAGTGGTACTAGAAGCTTTACTATTATTTATAAGCATTCTATACCACTAGGGTCCTTTTCTAAAGCTTCTAGCTCTAAAGAAGTACTTAAGACCCTTCTTAGTTATTGCAATAGCGATTTTGCTGGTGATAAAACCTCTTCTAAATTAACCTATGCTTATCTATATAAGCTAGCTAGTGGACCTATTAGCTGGAAATTAAAGAAAGCTAGTACTATTGCTCTTTCTACATTAGAAGCAGAATCTAATGCATTATCTAAAGCTATAAAGGAATTAGAGTAGCTCTACAGCCTTTTTAAGGAGATAAAGCTACCTTTAACCCCTCTTATTCCTATTAGGTGTAATAATTAAGGCGCTATAGTTACTGCTTACAACCTAACGTTATATAGTAGGACTAAGTACACCCTTTTAAAGTTTAACTACATTAGGGAAAAGATTCATAAAGGTATAGCTAAGGTTAGTTATATTAATATAAATTAGATGCTAGCAGATAGCCTAACTAAGCCTCTTGCTATTTAAAAGCATTAACAATTTATTAAGTTACTAAAGCTTTCTAGCTAGCTTATAAAAGCAATAAAAACACTTAAAAAATCGAAAAGCAACAAAAAAACAGTTAAAAATCGAAAACAATAAAAACAATTAACAACAACTAGTTATATTTAACTATAACTACCCTAGAATTGCTGGAATTAGTTATGTTATTTAGTTCTATTATTAGTACTATATTTCGTTAGTTAATTCTAACTTAGATATCCTTTAAAGGAGCTAAGTTGCTTATAGAACTAGTTACTTCTTATATTTCTAGAGGGAGTGTTAAAAATAAGCTACCCTATATAGCCTATTTTTATGCCTACTAGTTGCTCTATTACATCACCCTTATTAGGTCTTATTACGTTAATTTTTAGTAGAGATATTGCTGTTACTAGATGCAAAACATCTAGAATTAACTAAGGCAAAGTTGCCTAACCTATAGTTAACTTTAACTGCGATTTTCTCTACAACTAGCAATAGTAGAAATTTAAGAAGTATACTATTTAAAAGCTAAGAATTAGGGCTATTTAATAGTATAATTGTTAGATAGAGTTGCTTATAAGGGTTGCTTGTTATTAGTAGAATTTATTAAATTATGCATATAGGCATCTCGTTTGTATAGCTGTAAGCTGATTTTTTTGTTTTTATATAGTAAATCTTTTTGCGGAAACTATAAAGTAGCTTACAAGCCCCTTCTAGCGACTACGGCCTGCCGATATAGTTAGAGGGTCTATAAGGGACTAGAAAGATTTAAGATCCTACCCTTACTGTTTGTTACAGCGCTCTCAATATAAAGATACCACTATTACAGTTATCTATTGCCTCTACGTGATCTATACTATACACTACAGCTTAATTTAGGCCGCTGCTGCTTCTACTACGTGATAATTGCTAGGAGCAATTACAGGTGCTAAATCTAAGAGACCACTACCCTCTTAGATATCTAGTCCTGTAATCCCTATTATTTTCAATAATAGTTAATACTAAAGAGCTACTAACTAGCTTAAAATCTAACTTTATTAAAACCTATTTTACTAAAAGTAAAAAAAAATAAAAAAAGAAGGTTTAAATAAAGGTAAACTAAAAGGATTTATAGAGAATCTAGATAGAGTAAGTAGTTAAAGTAGTTATAAAGCTATAGATTATTAAATCTAGTATTTTAAAGTTAAATTCCTTCCTAAAGATTCCTATTTAATTCTATAATAAGGGACTATTATATTAGATCTACCTAAATACTAAAACCTCTTTAGTGCTAGTTAATAAAGTATAGTTAGCTTAGTTTAGTTAAAATATAAAATAGGTAAAAATAGAGCTAAAACTAGTTACTAAAGTATAGTTATCTTTCTATATCTCTAAGATAGCTACATTTAACTTCTATATCCTTAGATCTATATATAGTGTACCTATAACTAGTTATTTTACAGTTATAGCTAATGTAATAAGTAACTTAGAACTAAAGCTTCTTTTAGGTTTAACCTTTCTCTATAATTATAGTGTTAAAATCGATTTTATTTGCCCTAAAGCTACTATTAGGTCTATTTATAATATAGTTATAGAAATAGGTATCTTCTAGCTAATTTTAAAGATTCTATATTAGAATATAACAGTAGTATAAGCTATAATAATTCCGCTAAAATTGTAGAAGTATATTCTAGTTAAATAGAAGGAGGTATTAGCTAATAAAAAGGCTACTGCCTATTATATATACTTAAAATTCAACCTTATTCTAGATATATTACTTAGTATAACTAACTAGGAATAAATAGTAGCTTATAACTATTTAGATAAATTTATTACAATCTAGAAAAATTAAAAGGTTGCTTATCTTTAGTATAATAAAGAGCTTAAGGCTAACTATATAATTATAAATCTATTTAATTTATATATATATTTTTCTAAGGATATTACACCTAATAATAGTCTATTACCTATAGAAGATTATAAAATATAGAAAGAAGGCAATAGTAGTAGATTTAACCCTAAGAAAGTTAATAATAGTATCTCTATATATAGAATCTCTTATTTTAAGGATGTACTATATATTTATAATAAATATAAGGTTAAGGTAGAAAACTTAAACCTAAATATTATAGCTAAACTTATTAACTTAATAGATAAATACAACATTTATTGTAATAAAGGTATTATTTCTATACCTAAAGACTAGTATATAAGAGTAGATCTAGTAGATAAATAGTAGAAGCAGCTAAAACCTATTTAAATCTACCTACTAGAAGCTAAAGATAAAGCTAAATTAAATAAAGTTTATAATAAGCTATATTTAAGTAGAAAAATGTTATATTTAGACAACTTAGCAGCTATAGCTTACTTAGCCTTTATAGTATAGATTAAAACCCTAATAGAAAGAAAAGAATAAGTTATAGTTAATGTAAGGCTACTTAATAGTGTAGTAATGCTAAATATATACCTTCTGCTAAATTAATTAGATATTATAGTAGATATATATAGTAAAAAAATGTTTTTACTCTTTAATATATTAGAGTTTTTCTACTAGCTTTCTATAAGATAAAAGTATTAATCTTATATAGTAGTAATATTAAAATAAAGGTTAAAAGTATTAAATATAGCGCTTATAGGCTTTAAAAATGCACTAGCTTTTACTTAATAGTATATAGACTAATTATTTTAAAAGCATTAATATTTTATATAAATCTATATTAATAATATTATAGTATTCTCTAACTTAGCTAAAGACTACCTTATATACCTTAATATAGTTTTATTAATTCTAGAGAAAAATAAGTTAATAATAGCTATAAAGAAGTTATTTATAAGCTACTTAGCTATTTAGCTATTAGGTTTTATTGTTAATAGTAATAGAATTACTAATATAAATAATAAGCTAAAAGCTTTTTAAAAACTTAAGTTTTTAGTAGATCTTATAAATCTAAAAACCTTTATTAGTATAGCTAGCTTTTTATAGAAGAGCATTCTATAGTTTAATATATAAATTTACTTACTATAGAAATAAAAGACTGCTTTACTGTAAAAGCTTTATAAGAAAGGCTTAGCTAATAGTTTACTTAAACTAATATACTAAAAGAAAGCCTAAGAAGTAATATTTTTACTAAAACCTAAAAAAAAGAAGGTATTTTAAGAGGTAAAAGTATACCTTAATAAAAATACTATTCTATAGCACTATAACTCTAGTAAGTATTTATTCTTTAAAGTTAATACTTATAAGGAAGAATTTAGGCTCTTTATTTTTTAGCTTATAGGTAAATAAAATAGTTATAGTATACTTAATAAAGACATTAAAAGCAACTAGCTTTAGCTAATTCTCTTTCTCTTAAGATATACTTTTAACCTAAAGAAACATTATAGATTAACTAAGGTAGAGGTAGCTGTAATTATATAGAGTATCTAAAAGCTATAGAAAATAGTTTAATCTAACTGCTATACTATTAATATTATTATAGACTACTTATTAGTAAAGAGAATTATTAAATACACCTTACTTACTATAATAGATCTAGATAAAGCTAACTTAAAATTAGCTAAAGTAGCTAATTATTTATTGCAATTTAACCTAAGAGTCTTCTATATACTAGAAGTGCTAAATATAGTACTAAATACACTCTTTAGGTTGCTAGTTACAGTTTTATACTAAGAGAAGGCTTATAATAGTAAATTTAATAAGCTTAATGTAAGTGCGTTTTTCACTAAAGAATATAGCACTACAGTAGTATTAGATAAAGGTTTAAAAAAGGAAATTATTTAAGGCTATAGTTTTAATCTAAAGCTTAGTAAAATTATAGAAGGTATTAAGGACTTTTGCAAAAAATAGAATTAGTAAAATTAATAATAAAGACTAAGGATTTTACTGTATAGATAAACTCTATAAGATAATAGACTTTTATACTATTATAATAGAAAAGGCCTATTCTAACTATATATACCTATAAAGGTAGTAGAATCTATCCTTAAAACAGTCTATAACAATTAGAACTATTTTAGCGCCTATAGAATAGCAGTAGAATTGTAGGCAGTCTACTTTTCTTAAATATATAAGCAGATTTAAACCTATATTGCTTACTGCTGTACCTATAAAGAAAACGTAATTAACTGCAGTAAGCTACTAAAGAAATTAAGGTCGTTAGAGTTAGTTCTAACGCCCTTCTATACAATTTTACTTAATTTTATTACTAATATACTGTAATGGACTAACCTAGTGGCTGCTGCTAACTAGCGTCTATAATAAGAACTATAATTATAGGGAGGAAAGGAGGAAGAGAGAAGGAACTAGAAGCCTCCCTATACCTCTATACTATATATCTAAAGGTAGGTCTATTCCCTTAAGAGCCCCTTTTAGTATATACTTTATAGCTAAGGTTCTCTCTTTAGGGCTTAGTAAAGTTTAAGTAACCCCTAGATAAATGCAGCTTACTTCTATCCCTTTACCTATATAGATCTCTATCTCTCTTTTGCTGTTCTCTCTCTACTAAAAGACTTAAGCCTAAGGCTTAAGTCTATAATATACCCTCCTTCTTCTCTTAGGCCTTATAACACTCCCTTTTAACGTCTGTAGTAGGTGCTATAGATAGCAGCTAACTCTCTATTTACTCTCTTTTTATATTTTCTCTATTGTTTACTTATAAAAAAATAGGGGTATAACGTCTACCCCTAAGCGCTTCGCTCTAGCTGTTCTATTGCTGCATTAATGCACTATTTATTGTTAATGTAGTGTTGTAAGGCTAATATATAAATAGACGTTTACTCTACCTCCCTTCCCTTTAATTGCCTATAGCACCTTAGCAACAGCTGTTAATTACTCTACTAACTAACCTATTAGTTGCACTATAATAGGTTAATTATGCTCTCTTCTGCTTAATTATACTCTCCTAGGGTTTATTAACTCTTTACTCCTCTTTGCTTTATAGCTCTCTATATATAGCTATTAATTATCTGCTTATTATATAGGCGTTAGCTATAATGCTAGTATTACTAGTGTATAAATTGCCTATATCCTTAGGTCTCTTTATGTTCTAAGTAATTATTATATAATAATCCCTCTTATTAACTAAAAGGTATTCTCTCTCTTTTATCCTTATTGCTATTACAAATAGTTATTAGATGTATGCAACTTATTTATATATAAGGGGTGTTGTTAATAGTGTAGAGCGTAAACAGTTATTATTAGTACTATTCTCTTAGTGTACAGTAAACTAATAGCTAATAGAGCGTAAATAGTTATTATTGTTATTATCCCTTTAGTGTACAATAAACTAGCAGCTAGCCCTTAGCTATTTTTAATATAAAAATAAATAATTTCTCTTTTCCCTTCTTTATCTTTTTCTTTCTCCTTTATATTTTATTTTACCTCTATATTATAACTAAATAATTCTATTGTAGTCTCCTAAAATTCCTTACTTTACTATATAGCTGCTGCTACTTCTTTTAATGTAAAAGAACCTCTTTCTAATATATTTAAATAGGATTTATTTAATTGCTAATAGCTTACTAATTAAAATTGTAAAATATTATTTTATTAGCCTAAAGTACGCTGCCCCTTTACTTATATATAGCTTATTCTCTTACTAACTAGAAGTGTATCTAGAACTTTAGCAGTTATATTGCTAGCGCTAGTGCCTCTACTGCTCCTGCTTCTATAGTGCTATTAGTCCCTTACTGCTGCTATATTTATAGTTTCTTTATATAAAGGGACTTAAACAACTTAGAGTTATTTAATAGTAATATTCTTAAAGATATTTATATACTATATTATAATAACCTTTATAAAAAGAGCTTATATAACTGTTGTTTTAGCTAAAAGAGGGGATACTAACTATATATATAGAGGTATAAAGGCTGCATTTAGAATCTAAGCCTCTTTACTAAGTATCCTTACTTATAGCGTTACTTTACTAAAATATAGAAACTTATTAACTAAGGTTTTACAGTTAAGTCTATATTAATTCCCCTTTACTTTAGCTAGTCTACTTACTAAACTATTCTTACCTATAAGTTCTTAAATATATATAATTACTATAATACTATTCTTAAGGATATACTTACTGCTAATTATATAGAAAAGAAGGTTGTACTTTCTTTTTCTCTTTATTATATAACTTAAGCTAGTAGCTCTTTTATACTTACTCCTTCTTCTTCTATAATCTATAAAAGCACTATAGCCTCTATTATTCTAAAGAATAATAAGTTTAACCCTAATAAGTATAAGTATATCTTTATAGACGTTAATAATAACTTCTTATTCTCTTCTATACTTACTACTACTGCTGCTATTACTATACCCTTATTGTTGCCTTTACCTATACCTATACCTTATTATATACTGCTAACCTCTACTACTACTGCCTCTCTACTGCTATATAAGGCTTCCTTACTGCTATATATTGTCCCTTTACCCTTATAGAATAACCTTAAGGTAATACACTAGAAATATACCTACCTTTAGTTAAAGCTTAAAAGCTTAAACTACTTATAGCGCTAATTACTGTTTATATTCCTAGAGTGTATAATCTTAACCTAGCTTACTGCCCCTTTAGCTTTCTCCTTCTCTATTTTTCTCTCCCTTAGAACTATACCTTTATACCTAAAGCGCTAAGCTATTTAAGATATTATATCCTTACCTATACCTACTAGAGTAAAGCCTTAATCTAGAGCGCTAGTTATATTCTTACCTGCTCTAGCCTCTATACTTTCTGCTAGTACTACTATCCTAGCTCTTACTTCTACACTACTCTAGGGACACTATATAGTTCCTTTAGCTTCTATTCTTGTTAAAAATAAGCTACCCTGTATAGCCTATTTTTATGCCTACTAGTTGCTCTATCACGTGACCCTCATTAGGTCTTGTTACGTTGATTTTTGGTAGAGATATCGCTGTTACTAGATGTAAAACATCTAGAATCGACTAAGGCAAAGTTGCCTAACCTATAGTTAACTTTAACTGCGATTTTCTCTATAACTAGCAATAGTAGAAATTTAAGAAGTATACTATTTAAAAGCTAAGAATTAGGGCTATTTAATAGTATAATTGTTAGATAGAGTTGCTTATAAGGGTTGCTTGTTATTAGTGGAATTTATTAAATTGTGCACATAGGCGTCTCGTTTATATAGCTGTAAGTCGATTTTTTTGTTTTTATATAGTAAATCTTTTTGCAGAAATTATAAAGTAGCCTATAAGCCCCTTCTAGCAACTATAGCCCGCTAATATAGTTAGAGGGTCTATAAGAGACTAGAAAGATTTAAGATCCTACCCTTACTAACTTGTTTGTTACAGCGCTCTTAATATAAAGATACTACTATTACAGTTATCTATTGCCTCTACGTGATCTAGTACTATACACTACAGCTTAATTTAGGCTGCTGCTGCTTCCACTACGTAATAATTGCTAGGAGCAATTATAGGTACTAAATCTAAGAGACCACTACCCTCTTAGATATCTAGTCCTGTAATCCCTATTATTTTCAATAGGTTATAAGCCTGGAAGACCTATCTGCAAGCTGTTAGCCCGCTGAAAATCTACTATTGTATACTGTATTACCCACTAGAAGCTATATTAAGACCTGCGCTAGCAGCTATCGCTGCTAAAATTATTAGTAGCTTGCTGGAAGCTATTAATACCTGCTGCACACACATTGCCAGCTACTATACTGGTGTTTTTATTCTGCCCACCCTGTGCCTCCCGCACTCTATGCACTCTATGTATACACACTTTTGAAGCTATTCTTAATAGCTAGGTTTTATTGTTGCGCAACATTAAAATATACATATCTGCACACATTATATTTGCACTGTAAATCGTTTTATTAGGCACTGCCTAATTAATTATTTCCATTAAGAAATAAGCTTAGCGCTGCACTGCATCGCTCGTTGTTGTTGTTATATTGTGCACCCTATGTACCTCTGTTAGTGGCTATACTACAATTTGTAGTGCACACCTAATAGCTCTTGTTGCCGTTAGATATTTCTGTGTTTTCGGTTGCAGAATTAATTTATATAGTAATCCTACTAGTTGGGATTTTAAAGTGGGAATTAGCTAGATATCCCTAAATTAGCTGTGCCTAGGTCTCCACTAATTTATTGGAACCTAATTAGAGAAGAATCTCCTGAATTTTTTGGCTAAAAATAGCTGGGACCTGTGTTTTATGCCCCTTACAACTGCTTGTTAATCTAGTCTGCTATACAAATTGTATGCGTATATAGATTGCAATATAACGCAGCCTTTAGAGCCCATTATACCTGTTACGAAAGAAATTGGAGAAAAATCTTAGTATAATTTCTAAAGATATAGGGCACTTCTAGGCCTATAATAGAGCAATCTATTGATATCTAGTAGAGGTTATTACTGTTATTTACTACCTTTTCCACTGTAATTTAAGCTATAATTAGCTATAAAGAGCGTTAAATTAGCTATTAAAACCCTTAAAATAGCACTAAAAGGAACAGGCAAGGGAAAGAGCACAAGCCCTAAACGGGGTAGTAGTTCTAGTACACTAGCTAATCTAGCTGCTGCTACTAGCTTTCCTGGTCTAGCTAGATCCCCCCCTTAGCCAGTAGATTCCTCTTCTAATAAAGAAGATTATACAGCTAAGAAGGCTCTAAAAGAAGCTAGATTAGCTTCTAAAAGAGTAGTGTAAGTCTATAATGTTTAAGCTAATCTAAAAGCTTAAATGGATAAGCAATAAGAGACCCTAAATAGATTTATTAGGTATAGTAAAGCAAAATAAAGCCAAAATGAAGGTAATATAGCTAATTTACTAAGTAAATTAGATACTATAATTACATCTATAGGTAATCTCTTAATAGGGTCTCCCTCTAAGGTAGTAGATCCTGTTACTTCTAAAAGAGCTTCTAAAGTCTCTTTTAAAGCCCCTAAACCTTCTGGTTCTAATAGTGCTACTTTTCTGCCTGCTTTTAATAAAGGCACTATAAAAGAGCTAAATAAGAAGGTCCACTTAATTCTAGAGGCTGCTAAGCTAAAAGGCCCTAAAAATTTTAAACAGTAGAAGTAAGCTTTAACTATTTAATTTAGGGCACTAGGATTCCCTTAATTTATTGATAATTCTAGTATAGCTAGTACTTTAGTAGATTTAGAACAAGCTATTATCCTTATAATTATAAGAGATAGTTGCTAATCTAGACCTTAAGCTGCTATAAGCTGGTATAAGTCCCCTGTAGATACCTATAACGTTCTAGTTAGGCAATATTCGCAGAGTGCTGAAATACAACGTAGTACGCTATATGCTAGTTATTACAACTTATTGTTTTCAAACTATAAGGGATCTTTAAAGGCCTTTAATGCTGAATTTAATAATTTACTAGCTAGATTACAGCTCTGTAGTGTAGCTATTAATTCTATTAACTAGGTAAATTATTATATTAATGCTTTAAAGAAGACCTTCCCTAGCTAGGCTAAAAGGCAGCGATATTCTATTAGAGCTGCTAGAGCATAAGGTCTATCTGTAAAAATGCTGAATTTACAGTTCCTTATAGCTAATTTATTAGAAGAACAAAGAGATAAAAGCTTCTCTATATCTAAAGCTCTTAGTTATAAGGCTTCTAATAGTTCTAATAATAATAAGGCTAATTAAGGAAAGAATTCTCCCAATCAGAAGAAGAATTCTAACGATTCTAATTCTAATGATTCTAATGCCTCTAAAGATATAGACAAAGCCTCTAAGAATAAGAAGAAGTAAAAGGGCCGAAGAAGAAGTAACAAAAACTCTAGGAATAAGGATAGAGAAGCTGCTTTTGCTATAGGTTGTTATAACCTATCTACTAGCAACCAGGATACTATAGAATCTAATAATTCTAGCAGTTCTAGTAGTAATGATTCTTACGATTTAGATACAGAATCCACTACTAGTAATACTAGTACTACTAGTAATAATACCCCTTCTTTTAACTATTCCAATAGAATAATTAAAAACTCCTTACTATATAATACAGGTTCTACCTGTTATATAGTTAACAATAAGGCATTTTTTAGGACTTTTAAGCCTATAAAAAAGGGTAAAACCGCGCCTATTGCTACTAGAGGAGGTCCTATTTATCCTAAAGGACAGGGAACTGCTGTATTCTAGGTACTAGTTAGTATAAATCCAGCTAAATACAGGCCTTTAGCTCTAAAGGATGCTCTGTATTGCCCAGGTTTAGATACCAACCTAATTAGTGGTCTAAAGCACTATTTAACAGGGGGCACTCTCCTTAGAAATTAGCTATTTCTAGCTAATAGAAGCTGCTGTAGGCTTCTAAATCCCAAAAAGTATGGTTTCTTCTTACAGCTTAAGGGGCAAGAGACCCCTAGAGTGTATAAAAACCACGCTAATCTCTCTTATATAGGATTTCTAGCTAGCAATAGTTATAATAGCGGTTATAATGCTAGTTATCCTATAGAGGTTTAAATCCCTTAACAGCCTAGTTTTAATCCAGAGGAATATAGCCGAATTAAGGAATTATCTAACTTTAAAGAAGAAGAAGTAGATAATACTAATAACGATGCTATAGAGCCATTAGCCCTAGTTCCTAAACGGGCTCCTAGTTAGATTTCTTCTAATAATAGGGATTTAGAAGGTCTAAATCCTAAGTTGCTGGATATTGGAGGAAATAGCCGTCTAGATCCCTTAAACAAGGCCCGTAGTTCTCAAGAGATCTAGCAAGATAGGGAGCAACAGGAAGCTAGCTCTAATAATAATTCTAGTAGTATAAATCCTACTGCTTCTTCTTCCTATAAGAAGCTACTAGAATTAGCTGCTACTTAGCACGTTAGATTAGGGCATATAGGACTCCCTTTACTAAAGAAGACTGCTTCTATTACTAAAGGTATTCCTAATTTTACAAAAATCAAGGAAAAGGATTTTAACTGCCTAGCTTGCAACTAAGCTAAAGCTGTTAGAAAACCTAGCAAGCATGCTATTCCTAACCCCCCTAGATGTTTAGATATTATAGAGGGAGATACCGTTAAAATAGAGCCTATACTGCATAATAAGAGGCCTCTAGTTCTTTTTCTAATTAATAGAAAATTACGGTATAAGTAGTCTTTTAATCTAGCTAATAAAGAGGGTTCTACTCTCTATAGCTGTATTAAAGGCTTCTTTAAGGAATTAAAGAACTAGTATAACTGCTACCCTAAACACCTTTATTTTAATAGTAGTACAGAAATTAATACTAGGTTACAAGCTTAGCTATCTTCTAAGGGTATTTACTTTAGCACCTCTTACCCCTATATTTATAAACAGAATAGGCTAATAGAGAGAGCTATAAGGGTACTTCTAGACCGTTTGCGTGCTACTCTACAGTAGTTACAATTACCTCTATATCTATAGTCTTACATCCTTCCTGCTATAGTGGATTTAGTTAATACTACTGCGAATAGCACTAAACTACTAAGTCCTAAACAGCTATATCTAGCTAATTTAGAGCCTTCTAAGACCTATAAGCCTAATTTTACTAAAATAAGGGCTATAGGCTCCTATTGCGAAGTTCTAATCCCATTAGAACAGAGATCTAGGTTGCAGAAGCTAGCTAAAAGAACTATTCCTAGTAGACTTTTAGCTATACTAGGTTCTAATGTATATTTAATATATATCCCCTCTAAACGAGCTGTTATAAAGACTAGCTTCGTTAAAATTATAGAAGGAATAGGTTCTATTTTATAGGGCATCCCTAAGGTTCCTATTAGTTCTATAGTGGATAATCCTTTAGAGGGAGAAATTAATAACTAGCAGTTAGTAGATAATTATACTCCTAAATATCCTTATCCTAGTCATCTAGATGTGCTGAATCATCCACTAGAACCTGTAGATTAAGCTCTTCTACTAAGCAACCCTATAGAAGCTATAGAGGCCCCTAAAGCCCCTATACCTATAGAAACACCTATAGAAGCTACTATAGAAGCTAAAGCTGATGCTGATGCTATAGATTTAGATGGAGATATATTTTCCTTAATCAAGGATCTATGCTTTAAGGTAAGGACTAAAGCAGCTATTACTTCTAATAGTAAGGATGAACTTCCTAATACGTGGAAGCAAGCCCTAAAAAGCTCTGCTAAGCAGCATTAGATAGAAGCTACCTATAGCAAATTTAAGCAGCTATTAGCTGCTAGAACCTTTAAATTTATAGGGAAAGACTAAGTACCTAAGGGCCGAAGAGTTCTAAAGAATAGGCTTATTTATAGGCTTAAAAAGGATAAAGAAAATAATCCTATTAAATATAAGGCCTGCCTTATTGCTAAGGGATTTATGCAAATAGAAGGTTAAGACTATCTAGAGACCTTTGCTGCAACTAGTATTCCTCCTAGCTAGCGTATATTATTAGCTCTTGCAGCTTTTAATAACTTGGAAGTTAAGCAAATTAACTTTATAGAAGCGTTTTTAAATAGCAAGCTAAAAGAAGCTATTTATATAGAAATCCTAAATAGATTCGTTGAATTTATAGAGCAAGCATCGCTATTAGTAGCTAAGCTACTAAAAAGCTGTAATTACAGGCCTTCTAAAGACTAAGTAATTAAGCTAGAAAAATCCCTCTATAGTTTAAAGCAAAGTCCTAGAGAATAGCAGCAAATTCTAACAGAATTACTTTAAAAGCATAGATTTAAACCTCTTATATTAAACCCAGCAGTCTTTTATAACCCAGCTACATCTATATATATTGCTACTTATGTAGATAACTGTCTTCTAATTAAGCCTAATTTACAATATATTAATAAGCTTAAAAAGCTACTAAATCAAGCCTATTTAATAGAAGATAGAGAACCAGCAGAATTCTTTCTAGGTGTACAAATTACCTATAATAGGTCTAAAAGGTCTATTAAAATCCACTAATCTTAATACATCCTTAAAGCACTAGAAAGATTTAAAATGCTAAATACTAAGCTAGCTTCTATCTCTATACAGCTAGGAATTCTAAAGTAACTAGTTACAAAACTTCTCTTAAAATCCGATTATAAGCTTTATTAGAGCATAATAGGCACTATAATGTACCTAATGTTGCTAACTAGGGCTAATATTGCTTTTTCCGTTTAGTAGCTATTAACCTTTCTAGCTAAGCCCTATATAGAGCACCTAAACGCCTCTAAGCACCTCTTAAGGTACTTAAGTAGTACTAGAAGCTTTACTATTATTTATAAGCATTCTAGTCTACTCCCTATAGGGTCCTCTTCTAAAGCTTCTAGCTCTAAAGAAGTACTTAAGACCCTCCTTAGTTATTGCAATAGCGATTTTGCTAGTAATAAAGTCTCTTCTAAATTAACCTATACTTATCTATATAAGCTAGCTAGTGGATCTATTAGCTAGAAATCGAAAAAAGCTAGTACTATTGCTCTTTCTACTGTGTTGCAGCAGGGTTACCCCCTTGCGCTCTTATATTAGCTTTACAAGGGATACTATATATAGGTTTTCTTTATAAGAGTGTACATCGCTTAAACGTCTAGATAGTCTAAGTAAGCAAGCGTATAAGCAGCTTCTACTAATTCTTTTTAGGCTTTTGCTCTTTTAATTAATTAATATCTTTTAGCCTACTTTAATTTACAACACTTAACGCTTAAGAAATATTACTTTACTAATACTAATACTTTCCTTAACTCTTTAATATATTTAGCTTCTTTTATATATATATAGCTTCTAAGCTATAATTAATATTTTATTTCTGCCTTTTTTAACTATTTAATCTTCTTACCTACTATTGCTTAATAGTATATACTAATAAATATCTTACTCTTTACTAATTCTCTTTAATCTTAATGTACACTATATTATTACCTACTTTAGTATAAACTATATAGTTATTTAGGGGTTTAGTTTTAAGGCAATAAAAATAGAGGCTTTACTAGGGACTTATTCTAATTAAAGCGCATTATATAATTAGAAGGTTTTTTATAGAGATCCTAAAAGAAAGAAGAAAAAGCTACTAAGTATTAAAGATAAAAGAGCACTTTAGCTTAAATATTGCTAATATAAGAAAGAAGGAAATTATAGAGATAAAAGCTCTATATTATAAGGGATTATTTAATTAAGAGAGAAAGAAAATTTCTATAGCTTTTTTAAGCTAAGAAGAGCTAAGCCTAGTTAAAGATAATTACTACATTATAAATACTAGCTAGCCTATTTAACCTCTATTTTGCTCTTAGCTAAAATAGCCTTAATATAGTAAAAAGGAAGTTTTTAGGTCCCTTAAACATTATAATTATTTAATTATAGAGAAAAATTTCTCTTTTATCCTTATCTTAGCAGTTATCTTTATATTTACTATTATTAGTAATTAAGTTCTTAGCCTCTATATCTTAGCGTTAAAAGCTTATATAACTATAGAAGTAAAAGGTAAGAGCATTAAAAGTACAGCTAATATAGAGAATTATATATATTATACTCTTCTTACTAAGTAAGATTAATTGTTCTTTTTATATCTACCTTCTATATTAAGCTATTTTATTAGTTATTTATATAAGTTTAGCATTCTATATCTCTTAAAGAAAAGTATAAGCTTTACGTTTAAAGCAGCTAATACTAGCTCTAGCTAATCTAGTAAATCTTCTAAAAAAGTTATTTTAAAACCTAAGATTATAATAGAATTAAATGCTTAAGATAAAAAGGCTAATATTAGTAGCGCTATAGCTATACCTTATAAGGCTCTTACTAAGGCTATAGGTAAAGCTATTAAAAAGCAGTAAGCTTAAGCTACCTTTAATAAAAAGTTTAATATATATTAATTTAAAAGAGAAAATGTTTTTAATTACTTAATTAGCTTTAAGCTAAAAATAGAAACCTTATTTATTCTAAAGGAAAACTAATAAAAGATATTTATTTATTATATTAACCTATTAATCTATAAGTATATAAAGGTTATTTATACCTTATATAATTAGAAAGAAGCTAAAGAGTAGCTTTTACTTTAGTATAAAGCTACTCCTTAGAATTAAAAGAAGTAAGCTAATAAAAAGCTTAAAGACCTAAAGAGAAACTATTTAAGAACTATAAAAAACACTCTTTATTAGCTTTAAGAGCATTAAGCTGCTATAATTAGCGCTAAGCTCTATATATAGTGCAGTATAACTGCTTAGTTTAATTATATTTATAAGGCCTTACTAGATACTATACTTACTAGCTTTATAGATTAAATAAAAGTTACTAAAGCTAAGTTTATTGTAATACTCTATAGAGAGTTATTAGAGCAGCTTAGCTAGTATATATAAGCTAGAATAGAGCTAAAAGACTATAATTCTAAACTCTATAATAATAGAAAAGACTACCTTTATATACCTTTAGGCAGAAGAAGTCTTAAGCATTATAGTATAAGTAATTTTAGTTATAAAGCTAAGGAAATTATATAGCTTATTTTAGAAGTAAAAGATTAAATAGATAATTTAACCTAGAAGTTTAAAGATATAAAGATTATACTTATAAAGTAAGTAGTTTTAAAGATAGATATTATAAAGCTTTTTAAAGAGAAATTTAAGAAGAAGAAGAAGGAAAGGTAGAATATATATATTAACGCTATTAATATATATAATAATGCCTAAAGCTTTAGAACCTATATAACTAGAAGCTATATAAAGCAGTATTACTACTATTACTATAGTAAAGAAGGTTATTATATAGATTAATGCTAGTTTTACTAGTATAATAATAAGATTAGCTTTATAAAGTATAATTAAAGAGCAAGTATTTTAATAGTAAAATTAAATAATTTAGTACTACCTATTCTTATATAAAGCTTCTTTAGTATAGAAAGTTATCTTTATAGGCTTATAGTATTCTAGATTAATTGTTTTAACTACTATATTATAAAATAGTATTATCCTTAAGTTAAGGAATTTAGTAGAAAAATATTAAACTATTAAAAGCTTAATAAAAAAGAGAGAAAAATATTAGATTAAATCTTTAATAAGATTAATATTTCTAATTATTACTTAATATATATTCTACTAGAAGCTATCCTTAAGAGAGACTTTACTAATAGTACTATAGTAA